>PVJX010008394.1:0-65842 GCA_004027295.1 Dolichotis patagonum
GGAGTTAGGGCTGTCCTGCCCAAATCCAACATGTCGTCCAGTCGGTTTCCCCTTTCCCGTGGAAGGGTCTTATTCTCATCACTCACCGTGACCCGGAGAACTGCTGGACTGCCCGACCTCCAACTTCAGTGCGGCTGAGGTGGGAATTCACGGTGCCTCTGGGTGGGTCGTGTGCAGTGCCGGTCCCGGCGAGCTGCACGCCGGGCTGTTCAGCTCCAGGCTCCGACGGCTCAAGCCAGTCGCTTTGGCTTGGATCGCTTGTTCAGGTCGGGCAGAATTCAGGCGTCTCGAGGCGGGTGCCGTGCTCGCCTGATCTTATCTTCACTAATAGTAGCCCCAGGACCTCTTATTCGAGTGGGTTTTTGAGCTTTAGTTTCTTTCTGTGTTGTGAGAGTCTATCTCTCTGTTTGGGTCTCTCCAGGGTGTTTTATTCTGGCATTTGAGCTGTCTCTCTCAGAGAGGGTCTCTCTCCTGCTACCTACCAGTCCGCCATCTCCTTACATTTGCTCTTGTTTCTCTGCCAGTCCTGTGTCACATAGTGAGGTATAAGGAACAATCAAATTCCAGCAGGAAAAAAAGCTAAATAGTGTGTGATATGAAGGACTATGTACAGGCTTCTTCTGAAGATCTGAAAACACTCATGATCCATTAAATGCTTTTAGATCAGAATATTAAATCACAGGTGTATGCACCCCATTGCTTGTAAGCACCTTTCCACATCTGCAGAGAGCAACCCCAACCACAACCTGGAAAAGAAGAAGCCAGTGATTCAGAGATTGCAGGGATGCTTTTGTTTATTTTCCCAAATGTAGAGCACCCAAATTTTCTGCAATAAACAGACGCTACCTTTACCATGAGAAGAAGTTGCTTTAAAAACATCTGAGTGGGGAAAGTGTGTCCAGGAAGCCTCTTAGGTCCAAGGGGTCCTGCTCTCTCTCAGTACAACTGGGTTCTGATCCATTTGCTACGGGGGAAATGAGGAGGAGTGGAGCAAAGTGTTATGGCTGTGTCCAGATGTCCCCTTAAAGCCTCAAGCACTCATGGGTGTGGCTGGATCATGGGTGTTTGAAAATGGATTAGTCCACCTTATTGATTTAACAAGTTCTGGGTGTTGGCGATGGACTTACCAAAGAGACAAGAGCCAGCCTGGCCCGTGGGTGGCACCAACCAACAGACTGGCAGCCTGGATGGAATAAAAAGAGAAGAAAGAAGGAAGTCTTGCTGCTTCTTGCTTGCTATGCCGTGGAGCGTTTCTCCTCTGTTGTGTCCCTCTGCCATGCCACCCTGCCTTGGAGCCAGTCAACTGTGGACCTAAACCTCTACAAATTATGAACTAAAATAAACCTTTCCTCCTTTAACTTGTTGGGTATTTTGTCTCAGTGAGAAAGTGACTAAGACACAGGACATGGATGCTTCTGAGCTCTCGTACCTTCTCCAAACTTAGTTTCCTGCAAGATGGGACAACTCTACCCTGATTCCTACCTGCTGTGTGGGAGGCTCAGGCTTTAGAGCAGATAGCACAGTCCCTACAGGACGGCCATTTGGTCTGGTGACATTTGGTGGTGGTTCTCTTCTTTTCTTGCCCCCATAATAAAAAGCATGTGTTTTCTGCCTTTAATTCATTGTTCAGTTTTCATTGTGCATGAGTAAATGTTTGCAGTACATAATGATTACATTCTTGATGGGGAGTTGATAGATGTATACAACACATCTTAATTCTTTTTTCATTTCCCTTCCTTTCCCTCTCTCTCTCCTTTATCCATCCCTTGGTCAACTTCCCATTTGCAAATGATCTCTCTCTCTATTTCTTATATCCTTTATTTTGCTCTTTACTTATGAGAGAAATCATGCTAAATTTAAGTTTGTGTGTCCAATTTATTTCATATAGTATTATGGTACACCATTTCTTAAGACTGATTCAAGTTTGTCCTTTGTTATGGCAGAGTAGTACTCCGCTGTATATAAATATATTTTCATTATCTATTCATCTGTTGATGGACATTTGGGCCACTTCCAAGATTTAGCTACTGTGAACTGGATCTTACAAACATGGTGTGTAGGATCACTCTAGTATGATATCTTTAACTTGTTCAAAATTACACCTGGCAGGGGCATAGTTGGGCAAATGAAATTTCAGTTTTAGTTTTTGGCGAAATCTCTATGCCCATTTATTTCCATAGTGGTTAAACACTAGTTAACATTCCCATCAACAATGTTTAAGTATTCTTTTTTTCTCTGTAGCCTCACAAGCATTCACAATTATTTGATTTTTTTGATGATGGTTATGTTTTTTGGCATAAGATAGGCCCAGAGTTGTTCTACTTTTAAAGACATTTTTCATGTATTTATTGGTGACTTGTACTTCTGAGAAGTGCCTATTCATTTCAACTGACTAGTTTTTGGTTGGGTCTTTTATTTTAGGAGTCTAATATTTTTAGTTGCTTAGGTAGTTTGTCTGAGAAATAACTGATAAATTTTTTCTCACTTTGGGAGGTTGAATCTTCACTCTTTTGGTTGTGTCCTTTGCTGTGCAGAAACTTTTAAGTTTCATGTGATCTTATTTATTGATTCTTGATGTTATTTCTTGTACAACTGAGGTTCTGCTAAGGAAGTCTTTGCCTATGTCTATGTCTTCGAGAGTCTTACCTATTTTATCTTCTAGGAGATTGAGTATTTCTGTTTTAACATTTAGATCACTGATCCTTTAAATTTTAGTTTAGATTCAACTTCTGCATGTGGCTCACCAGTTTTCTCAGCACCATTTGTCAGAGGGGCTGTCTTTCCAGGGTATGCCCAGTTCTCCGGCTGATCTGGTAATCAAGGCTACTGGTTGAGTCTTATCTTCCAACTCCCAGGTCTGGTGATGAGGTGAAAAACTGCACTGGCATGGACAGCAGGGTATGTGCCACCCAGGAGCATTATCTCTGAGAGCCCAGAGGCACCGCCATGGCTGCAGACCCTTCTGTGCCTTGGCAGGAAGGGCTGGAGTCTCTGGGAGCAAACTGTTGTATCCAGCATTCTCACTCACTGAGGTGCTACCACTGTAGCTAAAATGACAGATGCTAAGCGTCCAAGTGGCAGGGAGCTAAGGGCTGTGGTACAGGGAACCTTCCCTTTTGATATATCCCAGGTCTAAAAACCAAAGCAAAGCAAAGCAAACCAAAACTGAAAGTTTCTAATACTTAAACAAACACATTTAAATTTCAGGAATTTATGAAGACAAAGAGTTGAGAAAAGTCACATAAAACCCATTCAATAAAATAGTGGCTAAACGTCCCTGAGAAAGATATGGGCATGTAGGTCCTGCAAATTCATAGGACCCAAATGGATTTGACCAAAGAGGTCCTGTATGACATATTAGAGTTACGAGTCAAAAGTCCAGAACAAAGAGACAGCCTCTATTAGACTAACAGCAGATTTCTCAGCAGAATTCTTCTAGTCCAGAAAAGTATTAGTGACATATTTGCATTTTTGAAGAAAAATTCCTGCCATCTAAGAAAACTATACC
Organism: Dolichotis patagonum; assembly: GCA_004027295.1. Classification (NCBI taxonomy): domain Eukaryota; kingdom Metazoa; phylum Chordata; class Mammalia; order Rodentia; family Caviidae; genus Dolichotis; species Dolichotis patagonum. Next base: position 3,509 of record PVJX010008394.1, read on the forward strand.
TCACAAAGCTGTCCTTGAGAAATGAGAGAGAGAACGGCAGGGTGAAGCTGCTGAGTTTGAGTCAGAAGGAGATCAAGGAGCCAAGTTCAAGCTAGAAAGAGACACGTGAGTATTACAAGTGAGCAAACTGCGTTCCAGGCTGAAGGTGCAGCCTTGCTAGGAGTATACACTTCCCTGGTGTAAAGCTGTGGCTGGCTTTCTAGGATTAAAAATCATGGATCTGGACTGGACTCTGTCTGTGTACTTTGTCTACCAGTGGCAGCAGCAACACGCCTTGGAGTGGACATTTTTTCCTTTCTTTGTTCTTGCTTCTAATCTCTTCCTTTTTTTCTATTTCTCTATTTTCCCACCAACCTCTTTTATGTTGTCTCCCCTGAAGGTAAAATTGCCATACTGAGGGTTATTTATTATATACAATTTTTTGGTTTGTTTTACATTTTGTTATATAGCCACAACTCTAGTTCAAATGTTTAAGGCAGTAAATTAATAGTTACCATAGTTCATCATTTTAAAGGCTTTGTTTGATGCTATTGTTCCTGCTGATTGTACTAATTTAGCTAAGTTGATATAATTATCCTAAAAAAGTTGTTCTTGGTAGGCCAAGACTGAGATTGCCTAAGAGGCATAAACAACAATATAGGTCAGTACCGAAGAACCAGGGGCCAAATAGGCAGCAACTTCTCATCCCCAATAAATCAAAGAGGTAGGATCTTACAAAAGACTTGAAACCCAAAAGTCAGCTACTGCTGGAAGACCTTTTGAGAAGTAGTCATTTCCTAAGGGTTCTAAATACTAGCAATAAAGCTACTCACCATAAACAATTTAGCAGCAGCAACTTAGGAATTGAATTTAAAAAAATAGAAAATGAGAAGATACTTAAGAAAGATGTACATGTCCAGCTCACCAGAGGCAAATTCAACGTGAGGTGGAACAATCCAAAAGCCTCCACTTGGTCTCTCCTAAGGGGTAACAGTGGAAGTAACAGAGCAGACGAATGAGGCTCTAGAAAAAGTCAAATCATAAATAGTTTTTCAGATAACTACAGAAATGGTGACTATAATGAAAGACATGCTTAGTGACTCTAGAGAAAATATAGATTAAAAATTATAGTTTAGGAAAATGATGAAAACTATGCATTCATAGAAAACAAATACAATCCATGAAACAGATTCAAACAAGTATGCAGGAGATTAAAAATTCTCCTGAAAGTATATACAGCAGAATGAGCCAATGTGAGGGTAAAATCTCAGGCATAGAAGACAGGATTGTGATTAGTGATCATGAAATGATAGATTTCTTAAAATAGCAAGGGTCCATGAAAAATCAATCCAATAGCTGCTAGGTGATGCAAAGAAGAATAACATGAGATGCATTGGAGTAAAAGAGAAAGCAGAAGATAGTACAAATGATGTAAAAAGCCTGTTCACAGATGCCATGGCAGAAAACTTCCCCAGCAGGGAAAAGAATATGACAGACAATTAGCCATGATAAAAAACAAATACACACAAAGGCAAAGGCACACACAAATAGTCAATATTTCAGAAATTCAACACAGGAATACTAAAGCTGTTATGATTGATAGTATCAAGTCTAAGAGTATGGGCAACTATACTGAAGATAACAAGATTCACTAGGGTACCCACTCTGGTTTGATTATTACCTGCTTTTGAAGTCTTACAATATCTCCAATGTTTTGTTTTTATTAATGTTGTTATACACTGCTGAGACATCATAGTAACTATTGTAGATCACCTTGTATTGCGGTTTTATATGAATTTTTCATTTCATGTTTTTCTAGGGATTTGTTTTGTTTTGTCTTGCTTTGTTTTGTTTTTCCCTCTAATACAGAAAGGATAGATATACATATACATATAGAGACTAATGCATGCATAGAACTTATAAACAGTTTATGAGAACCAATTATATAATGCATGATGAAATGAACAACTACTTTGAAGAAAAAGAGACACTACAGTACCCAGTGCTGATTCCATAGCATTATGATGTGAAATCCAGCAATACTATATCATTCTTTGTTCAGAGTGATTTTAGCCTGTTTGTTTTGTTTAAGTTCAACATACATGAAGGTATGGACAGCTGTTTTGAAGAGAATGAGAGACACTGTGACAGCCATTCTTGGCTTCCCTATTGTCTGGTCTTGAAGACCTAAAATGCCTTCCTCATCCTGTTCAGATCAGTTCTATACTATGTCGTTTAGTGTGAATTCTCTGTATGTGAAGATATGGACAATCTTTGGAAGAAAACAAGAGACAATATGATAGAGTGAAGATCTCTGATTGTCTTGTCTTGAAATTTATGTCTCTTTCATTGCTTTCTTGTGTTCCATTTTGTTCGGTTTTGTTGTGTTTAATTTTACCCTCTTAAAAAAAAGAATACTAAAGCTGTTGGAGAAAAGAAACAAATCGCCTACAAAGGAAAGCCCAGTAGAATCGCAGCAGACTTCTCGACACAAACTTTTAAGTCATGGAGAACTTGGAGTGAAGTATTTCAAGTCCTGAAAGAAAACAACCTCCAACTCAGATTTATCTACCCCACAACACTCTTTCAAAACTAAGATATTTCCATGACAAAGGACACCTGAGGAAATTCATGAATACCAAACCAGTACCTCAAAATGTTCTGAAGGACATTCTAGAAAGAGATAAGAAGTACTGCAAATACATGAACCCCATCATAATGAATCCACAGAGCAAGGCAGATAATTAAATAGAAGGTAAATAAAGGAAAACAACAACAGGAAAATAACATGACAAGGATAAGTCAGTCTGTACTTATCAGTTATAACTATCAAGGTAAATGGTCTCAATTTACCAATCAAAAGAAACAGACTGACAGGATAGATCAAGAAACAAGATCCAACAATATTGTGCATAGAATAAATGTATTTAATTAAAAAAGAAAGTCATAGACTGAAAGTCAAAGAATGGAAAACAATACTCCATGTGACAGGGACCTAGGAAAAAGTAAGATTAGCTAGTCTATTTGCAAACAAAACAGATTTCAAGCCTAGACTAAGAGACACAAAGAAGGTTACTAAATCTTTGCAAAGGAAACAATCTAACAAGAAGGGATAATAGTCATTAATATATACACACCAAATACCTGTGTACCCAACTATGTAAAACAAATATTAATGGATATAAATAATCAAATAAGCATTAACACAACTATAATGGGGGCTTCAGTATCCCACTGTCATAAATAGACAGATCAACTAGATGAAAAAATCAACAATGAAATATCAGGATTGAACCAAACTTTTGAACAAATGAACTTGCTAGATGTTTAGAAAGTGTTCCACCCCACAACATCAGAATACACATGCTTCTCAGCAACACAACACATGTTCTCCAAAATAGACCACATACTAGCTCATAGAACATGCTTAAGTAAATGCAAAGAAACTGAAATTATCCTGTGCATATTATCAGACCACAGTGCAATGAGATTGGAAGTCAATAACAAAAGATAACCACGAGAATTTCATAAACACATGGAAATTAAACAACACCCTCCTGAACAACCAATGGGTCACAGAAGAAATTAAGAAAAAAATTAGACAGTTTCTAAGATTAACTGGTAATACTGGAACATTTGGTGTGCAATGAAAGAGATCTATGAGGGAATTCCCATATCAGAAAAACAGAATGAGCACAAATAAACAACCTAACATTGAACCTCAAGTTTCTAGAAAAAGAAGTACAAATGAAGCTGAAAACTTGTACAGAGAAATTTATAAAGATCAGAGGAGAAATTAATGCAATGATGACTAAGAAAACAATACAAAGCATTAATGAATCAAAGAGCTGGTTCTTTGAAAAATTAAATAGAATTGACAAACCCATAGCCAACTTTATAAAAAAAAGTAAGAGACTCAAAATCATGCAATTAGGCATGAAAAAGATGAAATCACTTTTTGGTGAAGTGAGATCCTATGGAAATTCAGAAGATCATCAACACCTGTTTTGAAAATCTTTACTCTCACAAGATGGAAAACACAGAAGAAATGGACACATTCCTAGATATATATGAATTACCAAGCCTGAATTAAGAAGATGTAAAAATTCTAGATAACCCAATATCAGTCAATGAAATTGAAGATGTAATTAAAAACCTACCAGCAAAGAAAAGCCCAGGCCCTGATGGATTCACTGCTGACTTCTACAAGAAATTTAGAGAAGACCTTATGCCACTACTTCTGAAACTCTTTAATAAAATTGAAAGGGAAGCAATACTCCCAAATTCATTTCTTATTCTTTTTATTTCTTTCTCTTGTCTAATTGCTCCTGAAAAATATTGAATAAGAGTGATGACAGTGGACATCCTTCTCTTGTTCCTGATTTTAGAGTTAAAGCTTTCAGTTTTTGTCCATTTAATATGATGTTGGCTATTGGTTTATCGTAGGTGGCTTTTATCAGATTAAGATAAAGACCATCTATTCTGATTTTCCGTAGAGGTTTTTTTTTTTTTTTTTTTAAATCACGAATGAGTGTTGGACTTTGTCAGAAGCTTTTTCTGCATCTGTTGAGATGATCATGTGATTTTTGTCTTTGGCTTTGTTGATATGGTGTATTATTGATCTGCATATGTTGAACTACCCCTGCATTCCTAGGATGAATCCCACTTGGTCATGGTGTATAATCTTCCTGGCGATTTGCTGAATTCCATTTGCTAGTATATTATTGAAGATTTTTTGCAGTGGTGTTCATTAGGGAGAGTGGCCTGTAGTTCTTTTTTTCAGTTAGGTCTTTTTCTGGCCTTGGTATCCGTGTGATAACTCTCCTCCAGGAATGAGTTAGGGAGTATTCCTTCCCTTTCAATTTTATTCAAGACTTTGAGGAGTATTGGCATTAAATCTTCTCTAAATTTCCTGTAGAAGTTAGCAGGGAATTCATCAGGACTTAGGCTTTTCTTTGCTGGTAGGTTTTTAATTACATCTTCAATTTCATTGACTGATAATTGAGCTATGTATAATTTTTATATCTTCTTAATTCAGGCTTGGTAATTCATACATATCTGGGAATGCATCCATTTCTTCTGTATTTCCCATCCTGTGAGAGTAAAGATTTTCAAAGTAGGTATTGATAATCTTCTGAATTTCCACAGGATCTGCAGTGATTTCATCCTTTTCATTCCTAATTACATGAATTTAAGTCTTCTCTTTTCTTTTTTTGATAAGGTTGGCTAAGAGTTTATCAATTTTATTTATTCTTTCAAAGAACCAGCTCTTTGATTTGTTAATGCTTTGTATTGTTTTCTTAGTCATCATTGCATTAATTTCTGCTCTGATCTTTATAATTTCCTGCCTCACATGGGCTTTGGACTTGACTTACTCTCTTCTTTTTCTGGAAGCTTGAGGTTCAACATTAGGTTATTTGTGCTCATTCCATTTTCCTGACATGAGAATTCACTGCTATAAATTTCCCTCTTAGGACAGCTTTCATTGTGTCCCACAGGTTTCAGCATTTTGTATCTGTATTTTTGTTTAATTGTAGATATTGTTTACTTTCTTCCTTAATTTCTTCTGTGACCCATTAGTTGTTCAGGAAGGTGTTTATGGAGTTTTTGAAGTTTCTTGTGCCATTAATGTCCAATTTCATTGCACTATGGTCAGATAATATGCATAGGACTATTTCAATTCCTTTGCATTTATGTAAGCATGTCCTATGGGCTGGTATATAGTCTATTTTAGAGACCATCTTATGTATAGCTGAGAAGCATGTGTATTCTCATGTTGTTGTGTGGAACACTCTGGAAACATCTACAAAGTCCACTTGTTCAAAAATTTGTTCAGTTCTGATATTTTTTTGCTTATTTTTTTTGTCCAGTTGATCTGTCTTTTTGTGACAGCAGGGTCTCCCATTACAGTTGTGTTAGTGATTATCTGATTTTTCATGTCTATTACTATTTGTCTTATATATTTGGGTGCTCTCATACTTGGTGTATACATATTTATTATTATTATCTCCTCCTCATGAAGTTTTCCCCTAAAAAATATGTAGTGATCTTGTTTATATCTTTGATAACTCTTGGTTTGAAGTTCACATTATCTGCAAACAGAATAGCTACTTCTGCTTTTTTTCTGGGTTTCTGTTGTATGGAGAATTGTTTCCCATCTTTTAATTTTTGGTCCATGAATTTCTTTTTGAACTAAAAGTGTTTGTTGAATACAGCATATTGTTGGATCTTGTTTCTTGATCCATTCTGCCAGTCTGTGTCTTTTGATTGGTGAATTGAGACCATTTACATTAATAGTTGTAACTGTTATGTATTGGCTTATCTTTGTCATGTTATTTTTCTGTTGTTGGTTCTCTGCTTTGCCTGTTTAATTGCTTGCCCTGGTTGGTAGTTTCTTTATGTTGCTGTTCTTGGAATTGTGGGCATGCTCACTGGCTCAGGGTGACACAGCAGGGCCAGCCAGAGCTTGTTTTTGGAGAACAAATGCTGGGAGTTTTCTGTCTGTGTTCTAGTGACGAGGCTGCTGAGTACCATCTTGCTGTCTCTTAGAGAAAATGCATCTGGAACCCATGTGCAGGAGAGGCCTGCAGAGTCCAGAGGGGAGGGGGAGAGGCCAAGGATGCTGCTTAAACTCCTGGACTCAACCATTCTCAAAGTCCTGGTGGTGGACATGCCAGTTAGGCAGCCCAATGCGTGCTTTGCACAGTGTACAGAAACATTCACCAAATCTTCAGTAGCGCTCTCCTTGAGAGGTGGGGTCTCTGTTTTCTCCTTTGAATCTGGGTGGGCTCTATGACTTCTTTGGCCAAGAGAAAGTGCAAAAGGTGATGCTATGTTCATTCCCAAGACTTTCTGCATCCAGACTCTGAAACCACATGGAGAAGCCACGTGGAGGAGCCTTGATGTCCAGGCTGATGGCCATTCGGCTCAGACTCATCTGACCGGAGCCTCAGGAGAGACCTCCAGCTGGGTAGAGACTTCAGAAGGGATCTGCGCGATTGGCCCCAACCAACCCTCCCACTGTGAGGGACAAGGGCAATGGCTTTGAGCCACTGGGTTGGGGGTGACTTATGATGCAGCAGTATGTCCCCAGGGCAGGATGATATTGGTGACAGGAAGACTCACGACTGACACAGGTGCCTAAGGTCCTCTCAGGGGTGTCCTCACTTGATTGCAGCATCCAAACAGGACCCTTCACCTTGAATCTCAGCTGGGGGCTCCGGGAAGCTGTAGGAAGAGCACAGAGCTTAAATTCAGACAATGCCTGAAGAGCTGACTTTCCCCTCTGGCGGTGTCCCTCAGAGCCATCTTCAGCTGGGGCCAAACAGAGGGATCTGACACATGTCTAAGAGCTTCCTCTGGACACTCGATTGCTCTTGTGATCAATAAGGTGCTTTATGTGTGTGACTTCATGTGCGTAAGTCAGAGAAAGAGGAAGTTTTTCTTAAGTAGGAAATTTAATGTGCAGTTTTAATAGACGTCAATGCAGAAACACAAATGCACTCAAATTGTAGGACAGGGTTAATTTTTGCTAAGTGACCATGTAACCAGCACCAAGATGACAGAGCAGAGTGTTGCAACACCCAGGGGTACCCCTCTGTGTCCTGCGTCAGGTCTGACCCCCAAATGGTAGGCACAGCGTTCCCCAGAGGCCTGGGACTCCACTTGGGGTGGTGCTGGAAGTGTCTCTGGGTGAGCCTGCTGGGGACCAGCCACTCTGCAGTTATGGGTGTCGGGGTGCCATGCTCCTGGCCAGTAGGTCTGCTGGGAACATGGTGGGCAGACCTCTGCAGGTCATCGGACCTCGGGGTGGGAGTTGGCTCAGCCCCACGGCCAGTAGGAACTCACACAACCGGTGCCCAGGGGACTCTGACCATGAGCATAGCTCGGATCTCATTCTGTGCATCGCTTTGTTCCCGTGGTCCTGTTTGCATCCTTTGTGATAGAGCTGGTTATGCAGAGTTCGCTGGTGTTCTAGTGACTTGCGGAGCCTGAAGTCCCTGTGTTTGTGGCCCCTTGATCAGCAGCACCGCTAGCCTGAGGATGTGGCTGGTGTCTCGTGCAGCCCTCAACCTGAGACCCGTGGGCTTCTACTCACATGTGTGTGCACACTGCTCAGACACCAGAACAGGTCTGCAGGTCAACCCGTGGGCATCACAAGGCCACGGGGGATCACGCTGCCAGGGTGAGCTGGGCACCGTGTCCCTGGTAATAGTCCGAGCCGGAGGCGCATGGGAAAGCGCTGGCTGCTAAGCTGTCACTGGTGCAGGAGTGGGGCCCTGAACCCTTGCAGGAGGAGATGATTCCAGTCCCCGTCTGGTTTCAGAGGCCGCTGCTGCTGCGCTGTCCCCACGAGGAGTCCTGCGTGCTGTGAGAGCCGAGGCCACCTTACTGGGGTCTGCCCTTGTCTTCCCCGATCCCCCGATTGCTCCTGCGACCAGGTCGCCTTGAGACAGGCACAGAACGTGATGCCCTTTCGGCCTCCTGAATCACCCGCTGCAGGGATCTCATTACCGCCGGGAATGAGGCTCCAGCCTCCCCTACCTTGGCTGCTAATGAGCGTCCTAATCCGATTGCCTCCAAATGAATGTGACGCAAAATTAAAAGATGCCAGAAGACACTGCCATAAATCGAATGAGTTGTCTTCAATTTATTATTTTGTGAATTCAATTACATTTCTCCTCCAGTCCTCTCCGAGTATCAGTCCAGCTGCGGCCGCGGAACGGTGGCTGGCAGGGGCTGCAGTCCGCTCTGTTCAGCCAGGGCTCCGCCAGCGCCCTGAATGGAAAACCTCAGCCCGGAGGGGAGGTCACGGGAGTTCAAGGCCGGCCAGCCCGCATATTTCCTGTCGGGGAAAGGATTCAAAGCAGTGCACCCGGTGCAAATGGTTTAAAAAGTATTTTTAGTGCATAAACACTTCAAGAGGCTACATAAAGGAGAGCTCTGTAGTCATGGACTTGGTCGTATGATGAGCCGCAGGGGACAGGGTGACCAGAGGTCTGGGCTCAGCCTAGCCACAAACTCTCTGTGTGCCTTGGGCAAATCAGTAGTCTCTCCCAGCCTTAGTTTTCCCATTCGAGAAAAGGCAGTCAGAGTCCAAGCGCCCTTGCAGGAGCCCCGGACTCAGGGTTGCAGGCGCCCCGTGTTGAGGTTAACCCGCCACCCCAACCCTGCTCGGCTTTGGAGCTGATTTCTGCACCTGGCTCCGGGGCTTTCTTGCTGCTTGACCAGAGGTTGGAACTGGCCATTGGGGAACTCAGGTTGGAAGGCCAAAGTGTAGAGACAGAGAGGTCAGGGGCTCCCAAGGCAGCACCCCCCGCCCCCCGGCTCCCTCTCCCTCTGGCTCTGGGGACCCAGGGTGCTGGTGCACTCTTGTCTTGGTCCCTCAGCATTTCTCCCTTGTTCTCCTTGCCCATGTGCATCTAAGGAATATTCTGACCCATTTGGGCTGGGTGCTATTTCCTGCCATGACCCTGAACAGTGCAGATCTGAAATCTACTTTTTGACAGAGGTTTCTGGTAGAGGGTCCCCTAAGGGGAAGGGCTGCAGTGAGATGAAAGGGGAGCCCCGGCTAGGGAGCCTGGTGGGCAGCTGGGCAGGTCTAGAAGTATGGAGAATCGCCATAGTTGTTGGTAGAGAGCAGGAACTCTCTGGCTCACATTTGGGGAGCAGAAGATGGTGCTGAGGAAGGGACAGGGCAGGAGGGAGAGGCTCCTGCCTCCGTGTGACCCCCCTCCTAGTTGGATGTGGCTCAGCGGGAAGCCCCAAACAGAGAGCAGTGTGTCCTCAGAGACTCCCCCGGAAGAGGAAACTAGAGAAGAGCCTGATGACACAGCTCGTGCTGGAATAGGGGTCCCAGAGGTGCAGCAACGAGGACACAGTGTCAGCTGTGGCGGAAGACCCGAGGAGAGACAGCCTGGAGCAGGACGGCTGGAGAGACAGGGACGGTGGGCGGCAGGGCTCGCCTTTGGCGTAGTGACCACATGTTGTGGGATGGCTCAGGAAAGGGACTTTCAGGGTTGTTTATGCTCCAGCTCGGGTCAGTGACCCAGGTCTCTGGAGAGGGGCGGAGCCTCCGGGGACCAGGCCTGGCTGGAGAAGGCTGCACAGGGCGTGCCCCACGGGTCATTGGTGCACCCACATCAGTGCCAGGTCTGGGGGTCTGGGCCCAGGCAAGTGAGCACCACGAGGCTGTGCTGGGCCGCCTGGGACAGTGGAGCCACCTGTGCTTCCTCAGCTTGGGCCTAGTGCTGCCCCCTGGAGGACAGAGAGTGATGACTTGGCTGGGCATGCAGGAGGCCACAGGGCTGGTGACCAGGGGACATGGAGTCACTGTTGATGCAGGTTTTTAAGCCCCTATGAAGACTGGGATTGATGGAGAAGGGGGTGCAAATGTCTGAGCAGAGTGGATGGTCATGGGGGGCTCCTGGGGGGTGTTGGAGGCTGTGACCTCTGACTGCAAGAAACTCAGGTAGGAGGGAGCCAGGTCAGGACTTCTTGGCAAAGGGAAGTGAGGGTCTGGGCCAAGAGCTAGAGCACCAGCCCAGCCCCCCAAGAAGTGAAGGGGACACCCCCAGTCACACCAGCCAGAGCTGGCAAACCAGGGCAGGGCACAGCAAGGATGTCTACATTCTGGACACACACGGGACAGATGTCATGTGTCAGAAAACAGATCAATGAGGCGGAGTCAGATCTTGTGAGAACACAGATGACTGTTTGTCTCCAAGAGAGAGTGACAGCAAGAGACTTATCCATTCATTTCCTCATTCATTCATTCATGATTGATTGGATTAAAGCAGATGGGATTTTTTTTTTTTGGTACCAGGAATCGGACACTCTAGGCAGGAACTTACACTGCTGAGCTAAATCCCCAGCCCAGATGGGATTTTTAAAAAAGTATACTCTTCGGCTTTCATTCTTTTTTAAATATTATTTTTAATTGATAGACAACAATTGCACATCTGTACGGGGACGGTGTGATATTTCAGTCCTCATTGTGAAATGACCAACTTAGGATATCTACGTCATTCAGCACCTCAAACATTTTTCCTTTCTTTGGGATGAGAACATTCTAATTCTCTCTTGAAGCTACTTTGAGTTATAGACACAGTATTGTTGACTATGATTTTTAAAATGGATTTGGAACATCTATTATTTGCTGGACACAGATGAAGATCAAAGTAGTTCCCTTCTTAAAAAACACAACTCTAATATTAATAATGATTCCAAATTAGAGTCCCCCCCCAAGGACCTTACAAGATTTTCCCAAATGGACTCAGCATGTTAGACACTGATCAGATCAGCACTTTCCATTCTGCGCTCAGAACGTTCATCCAAATGTTTTAAAACCTGTCACGATTACCGTTCGCCTTGTGCTCAATGCAGTGCAAACCAGTAAGAACCCATCAAATCGGAGAGAAGGGTTTACGATGACAGGAAGCAGTTTCCATCTCGCCCTCCTCTGTCCTATCCTCCACAACCAACTTCTTTTAAACATTTCCATTTATAGTCTGTCTCCATAACTCCAAGCAGCACATATATACACTCTTATTTCTTGATTCATCTGCAGAAAACTTACAGTGCAAAACAAGAGGGCACTTGGTGCGTCCGCCTCTCCTTCCTCTTTCCGTCCTCCTACTTCTCATTGTTTTACTGTAATTAGTGTTAGCTCTTCTGCTGTTTATGAAAAACTTCAAACCGTGCCATTGCGCTTTGGTTCTGTGTTTTGTGGACCTCAGGGAGGGTAGCAGATTTAGGGGCTGGTTTGAGTCTGTTCCCTGCCACCCCTTTCTTTTGGAAGGACTCTTCCCTGTGTCCCAAGGGACCCGCACGGCTGGCTGTGGTCGGTGCACGCCGTGTCCCTGGCCGTGGCCACTGCTGAATACTGGGCGTGTTCCCCGGTCCAGCCCATGAAAGATCCTCCCTGGACCTGCACTACAAACACTGCTGTTCTCTCTGGGATTGGGCCTGGGAGGGTGATAGCAGGTTGGGTCTCCTGGGTTCCTTCAGTGCCCTCTTTGGGGCCAGATCTTGCCTGAGTGAAAGAGGGAGACAGGAAGCCGAGGGAGAGAGACCGCCGGCCCCTCCTGACCTTCACAGGTACTCCAGGCTTCAGGTCCTGCTTCCGGCACCAACCATAGTGGCTTTCTGACCAACACAGGTCACAGAGCAGTGTATGCCACCCCGCCCTGCAGGACGGCGGTGAGCACCTGGGCGGCCGGGCTCGGCTTTCTGCAGCGGACCCCTGCGCTCTTGCTGGCCCAGAGCACGGCACGTCCTACCACCATTCTGGAGGCCAGCAGTCTGCGTAGGTCTCGGGGAGGGCAGGCTGGAGGCTGCAGGCAGGGTCAACTCCGCGGCTGTTCTCACGCTGGAGGCGGTGCCTGCCTTCCTCCTCTACCTGTAAAGCCAGCCGCTGTGTGCGTGTGTGCGTCTGTACGTGTGTGCGCGTGTACGTGTGTGCGCGTGTGTGTGCTCCTGTCACCACCCCATCGGGACCACTGCTCTGCCCCTTCAGCCAGGGGCCCCGTGATCATGCTGGGCACCCACGTGCTATCAGAACCACCTTGTTGTCACTCTTTCTCGCGAGCCTCGTATCCCAGAAACGTGTCTGACTCTCTTGCCGGTGAACGCCTCCCTTCAGTTTGGCTGGCTGGGCTTATCCAGGTCCAGGGTATTAGCTTACAGTTCAGGAATGTCTCGGGAGCAATGCAGGAATATGAAAGAGCTCAGAGGGTCCCTTACAGAGTGCACGGTGGGACGGGCCTGGACCTCGGCTCTGGGCAGGCCAGCCGAGTGGTCTCCCGAGCAGCCCCAGGTCCTCCTGAGCAGCACGCAGCGCTGGGGAGGATGAGGGTGAAACCCACACCACGACCTCACACCTGACGAAGTGGCCTGCACCACGGCTGTGCACGCCCAGCCCACTCGGGGGCATGGGTGAGATCTGAATGATTGTTGGCGTGTGACAAAATGCAAGCATACTGTAAGGTGCCGAATTCATCAGACGTTTACTGAGTATTCCAGAGCTCCCGTTGGTTTTGCACATTTCACACATTTTTATAAGCCCCAGGAAAAACCCAAGGGTTCTGAATTCGAGCTCATACTGGACTAAACGGCTGTGGGACGTGCTCTTGGGTAGATGGTGGATGTCAGGCTTGCCGAGCAAGGGGTCAGCTAGGACAGGCACCCCAGAGGCAATGCATCCAGGCCACAAACGTCAGTGTACTGAACACACAAGTGTCGGGAAAGATCCTATGGGAGCCCAGACTGTGCTCTCCTTAGGGACAAGCAGGTGTGATCCTAGCTCTGCCACCTGTGAGCTGTGTGACTTCAGTTGAGATACCCACCCTCTCTGATCTGCCAGCGTGCTTCCGTCTCAGACCTTTGGAATTTCTAGAGTGACCACACGACCCTGGTTTGCTTATTTCTGTATTTTACTTGTATAGTTTTTATTTTCTCTAGAGCGTCATTCATTTGCTTTGCTATTTCCTCTGTTACCACTTCAGAGAGGCCAGGTGGGTGGCTTTTGGCTTGTCCCAACTTCTTGCCCCCTGGGTTTGCCTTTGGTGAACTGGACATCTGGGGTTGCATCTTGTTTAAACATCTTCTCATTTTCTGTTATTATTTTTTTTATCTTAATTCTGGTGTTGATGCTTGTAAATTGCTTATGATGAGTAGGTTTATTGCCAGTATTTAGAACCTTTAGGAAACAATGACATCTCAGCAGTGTCTTCAGGTCTAGCTGGCTTTTGAGTTGAGTCTCCTCAGTTTGCTGTGGATAAGTTGCTGCCCATTTGGCCCAGCCCCTGGTTCTTTGGCCCTGGCCCACAGTATTTTCTATGACCTTTAGGCAGTCCCAGTCTTGATATACCACGAAGAATAGCTGACGTGCCACTTTGGTGAAAGTGGTACAATCAGCAATAACAATAGCATCAAACACAGCCTAGAAAACGACAAACTGGGATAACCATTAATTTGCCACCTTTGACCATATAAACTAGATTTGTAGTTATATAACACAGTCTAAAACAAACTAAAAAATTGTATGCAGTAAACAAGCCCTCACTATGCCAATTTTATCCTCAGGGGAGAAAATTTAGAAGGGGTCAGGGGACAAAGGAGAGAAATAGAAAAAAGGAAGAGATTAGAAGCAAGGCTGGAAGACAAAAGAGGACCATGCAAATTTTGGGAAACTGGTACAGAAGGCAGGAAGGAAAGAGAGATGAAAGGAAAGGAAGAACCGAAAAGCACGACAACAAAAACTCTAGAAATCACATTCACATGATAAAAGAAACCCAACTCCTCCACAAAAAGAAAGAAAGAAAGAAAGAAAGAAAGAAAGAAGAAAAGGACAAAGAAGAAAAGTTCACTTCAGGGTTTACCTCTGCTGTGACTGGTAGACAATACACGAGACAGAGTCCAGATCTGTGCTGATTTCCCCCAGAGGCCAGCAGCGGCTTTACAGCAGGGTAGTGGCTGGTCTCAGGGAGCCTGCACTTGATTTTCCCTGAAGGTCAGGCTGGTTTCTGGCCCTTGGCTGGAACCAGGCCCATTTGGGCTCTTTGGGCCCGAACTCAGCTGGGAGCCACCAGGTGGAGCCATCAGTTATCCTGAGTTCGGAGCTCAGCTGCCCCTCTCCAAGATGGCTCCCAGCCGGTTGCCCTCCCCTACAGGGTGGCCAAATCTGTGCCACCCCCCAGCCAGTGCGGTCCACAACAGCCGCTGCTCTGTTGTGCTGCTGTGTCTCCGTGGAGGCCTCAGGTGCTGCCAGGAGTCGCTGTGCGTCTGTGGCTTTGAATGCTCCTCACTCACTTGCAGAGTGTCCCAACTCGGGAAGGTGCAGCCCGCTCCCCACTTCTTCACTGAAGTTTCTCTCTTTGCTCTCCCAAATCTCCTTCAAATGCTCCTCTTCCTTCCTTTCTCTCTTCTTCACAGTGCTGTAATCCAGGGTCTGAACCTCAGCAAGGCTCTTTTTCTGCTGCTTATCACTCTGCCGTCTTCCAGCCAGTCCTCTCCTTTTCTCAGATAAGGGGTGTGGGGTTTGTTTAAAGAGGGACATTCCTGTGCAGGCTCCTCATCCTGACTTTGAAGCCATCAAAAAACCGGTGAAGGAGAAAGAGTGGGGAGAAGCTTGACTGGCACTGGCTTTCTTTTCTTGGCAAAGAGAAGGGGAAACAGGAGATAAGGAACTTGGGTTATGGTGAGGATCCTGCCCTCTTCTTAGTTGGAAGACATTCCTAGGCTCTTTATCTCTCTTACTGCAATTCCAGAATGCTAAACTTGTGCCTCCAGGTTGGCCCAACGCCCGTTCTTCATGCCTGAGAGCCGGAGGGAGACAGAGAGGCTCCTGGGGGAACAGAAAGGAAAGGCTCAGAGGGCCCATCCATTTTTCCTATGTGCTATGTAGGGCCTGAAAGGAGAAGCCCTGGCCAGGGGCACTGTGGTGGACCCAGCAGGACAGCAGACGGGTGGTAACATCTCCCTGTGCCTGCTCTAGCCACGATTTGGGAGGCATACACGAGGGTGCTGCTCAGAAAGATTGGATGCAGCTGGGAATGCCCAGGCTACCAGCGCTGAGCCCAGGGGAAGGACAGGGCAATGCACAGGCATGAGCTGGAACTCAAGGTCATAGCCCTAAGGGCCAAGCCTGGGTGCCTCTCCCCAGGGAGGCTCACAGTCCAGAGAGGGAAGGGAACATGTAATGAACACACAGTGTACAAGAAACTCGGTCACTGCCCTGGAGAGAAAAACTGAGGGAGAAAGAATATAATGGTGCTAGGAGTAGGTTTGACTTTAGAAAGGCAAAGAGCAGTGGCCTCTGAGAAGGAGTGAGAAGAAACATGAATGTCTTTGTCCATTTTCTGCTGCTGTAACAGAATACATGAGACTGGGTGACATAAACAATACATGTTTCTTCTGTTCACAGTTCTGGAGGTCAGGAAGTGCAAGATGTGGTAACCATAGCTAGTAAGGCCTTCATGCTATGTTATAATGTGAGGGAGACGTGGAAAGCAAATGGGCACTGTAAGAAAGAGAGACAAACAGGAGAGGCAGCCCTGCTTTATAACAACATGCTCTTGTAGTAAATGATGCAGTCTCAGCAAAGAGGCATTGGTCTCTCCCAGTGTCCGAGCTCCTCCTAAATCCCCACTTCCCTGTGCTGCCACAGTGGATATCTAATCCCACATGAGTTTTGGTGGGGATAAAGCACATTCCAACCACAGAAACCAGCCCTGCAGAGGCCGTACTGCTGACCCCAAAGCACCTGCTGACTGGGGTGGAGCTAGTGGGCTGTTTCTCTCCCCTCTGCTCTCTTGTTTATGTCAGCCTGTTGAAACCCGGGCCTAGCCAGGACAGAAACGATAGTACAGGGCTGTGGTGCCATGCAGGCCAGAACCCGAGCCTCTTGTGCTGAGCTGTCAAAGGATGAGCTTCAGAGCCAAGTGTCTTATGCTCCTCCCCATCAGCCTCACCACCTCCTAGGGAACTTGCAGGGACACTAAGAAAAGTGTCCCTAGTGGTGATGGGAAGCAGGAAGGCAGGGGCACATGTGGTGGTCCTGGCTTACTGATGGCGTGGTGTGAATGTTAGCACACACCGCGTGTGCAGTACACCCTTTGCGAGTGGTCACCCCTTCTCTTCCTTGCCTGCTGTGGGCCATGGTGCTGGCTGCACTGCAGAGCCCAGGGCCCTGTGCATCCGTCACATCTTGCAAAGTTTGCTAATTCGCCACACAGATGCTGAAGTGTCCCAATGTGCCCCTTCCTGCTTTCTTTTCACATAACTGGTGAGAGGAAGGGGCAAGAGAATCAGCTTTCAGCCCCGCAAATGCACGGTCTGGTTGTGCATACATGCACACTCATGTGCAAGAGCACACTCTCCACCCCAGTTTCCAAACTTGTGGCGCTAGTAGGGAGTTGCAAGGCCTGGAACGGTCTTTGCTGGCTCTTTTTTACTTATGCTCAAGCCGGACAAAAAGCATTCCTCTGACTCCACAGCTGCAGAGCTCTCCCCCAGCAGCCTGCAGCTTTTAATAGTGTTGCGGAAGACAGGATGATCCGTGTCTCAGGAATCTGCTTGGTGGATAACTCAATTTCCAGGCTGGGTCCCATTTGTCAGCAGTGACGGCACACCCCACAGAAACCTGGAATCCAATTAGACCTGGGGCTGCACCATCTGTCACCCCTGTGCTGCCGTCTGTCTGCTGGTCCCCGCCACCTCTCTGTCTTGGCTGACGGCTCCCTGAGGTCCGCAGGGCAGACTTCCCGACAGGGCCTGGGTTGTGCTCTTGGCGCTCTCAGCAGCCACGCCTGCTGGAACCCCAGCTCCAGGCCGCAGGTTCTTCTTGCTCCCAGGGCCTGGGCACTCGGGCAAGTTTTGATGTTTGAGAGGTGGAGACATTTCATGATGTCAGATCGCACCTGGTCTTGGAGGTCCTGGGATTTTCCAAACCTCACACAGCCAGAGATCCGTTCAGAGTGAACCACTTCGGTCACTTAGTGGCGACAAATACTGAAGCAGAGACTTAGAAAATCAGGCACAAGGATTTTTAACAACACGCAAAGTGGACCCCAGATAGGCTTCATCAGCTTCATTCAAGCAAAAGTGTAAATGTGCTATTAGAATAGGGCCACATGGTTTGGCATTAGGCCATAAGATCTGAAGTTTCTGGATGGTTCTGGGATTCATATGCACCTCCAAAACTCTAGGGCTGTTGAGACATCTCTGAGGGACCACACTTGTCCCAAAGCTCAGTTTTCTCATCAGATGATCTGCTTATCTTTCCACGTGCATGCCAACACCAATGCCAACAGATGGGAGGAGCTTTCTCTGAAAGCTGCATCTGGAGAGTTCAGAGGTCTCAACAGGGCTGAGAGGAAAACGTTCGCACAGCAGGGTGGGCCACGGATGCAGGTGGCACGAGAGGTGGCATGCGTGCTACATGGCTCGCTATCTTCTAACCTCTGGCTTTTCTAACCCCTGAGAGGAGACTGGTCAAATACGACGAGTCCAGGCCTCAGAGTGTCCTCTGTATCAGGGGTGATGGGCCAGCAAGTGCCCCCAGGACAGTGCACAGTCCCCTGGCCGATGACACTATTCAGGCCCAGAGACTTCGCAGCTGGCCATCCTGAGGGCAAATCCTGCTTCTAACACTTAGTTGATGGGTGACAGTGAAAGTCACCTCAATGCTCTGATAACACCAACCCATCAGAGTAGCTTTGGTCACCAAGTGATACCAGATTTTGAAGCATCAGGTGTCACCCTCTGGTAATGGTTACTGGTGTGGAAACACAGACACAAGGCCTCTAAACTGTCCCCGGTACTGAGAAAGGTCCATGGTGAGATGCTAGCTTGAATTGTAAGTGACGGACAGACAGCCTCTAACAGACAAAGGCCGTGGAAGTCCAGCACAGAGCTGACCACTCTGCCTGACCTCTGGTTAGGGAAACCTGAAATATGGGACATAAAAAAAGTTAGGTTCAAAACTTTAAAATTTCCTGAAATAAAAGAAGACTTTACAGAATGAAAGGCAAATTGATATCAAGAGGTCGGTACTGATAGTGATTCTAATCAAATGAGTGTTTAACTTCAAGAAAATAATCTTAGGGGTATCCACTGGAAAACTGACCTTCGAAACACCAAGTCAAAACAACAGTCACCATTGCCACCCTTCAAGACGGTCAGAGAAGCCTAAAACCCTACTCGTGAACAGCAAGAAGAATCCCGGCAAGAATCAAAATCAACTTTCCAGAGCTCTGGAAATTAACTGAAGATGCTCAGTCCAAGTAGCATTTATTCATGGGAAAATGCTGACTCTCAGTTAGAATATTAAGTGTGGTTTTCTTTTAACTTGCCTATTTCCTAGCCTTCTCTCCCAAACTCCATGATGTACTTGAAAACAAAGCTCTCACACCGACGGTGGCTGTGAGGGCCAACAGCCTGGCAGCCCCCAGAGAGGCAAAAGTAGGTTTGAGTCCCCTGCCTATCCCATGCCCAGAGAATTGTCACTATTTAATCTGTTTGACAGCTTCCTGGCAAACTCTGTCCTCAAGGATTATTTATTTGGTATGTTTCAGACATTACTTTGTGTGAGCCTTATCCTGAGGACGATTGTCAGAAACAGTCAGCATGGGGCTGGGGGTGTAAGCAGTCATAGGGTGCTTGCCTAGCTCTACCCCCAGCATCACAAAACAAAACACACACACACACACACACACACACACACACACGCATGCACAACCAATCAGCAGAAATTACTGAACATTGCAGCTGCCTGAGATGGCAGTACTAGCCGAGGCTAACAAGAAGCCAACCAAAACATTTAAAAGGAGAAACTGGGGGATGAGCTTGTCATGAGGGCTTTGGAAAAGTTCTAGTATGTTCCTGGGAGTCTAGAAGGCCGCGTGCATGCGCAAGGTACTTGGTGGAGCACGGAAGATGAAGCTATGGCACAGCACACAGACAGCCTCTCAGAAAGGTAGGGAAACTTGGTGGTGCAAAATATCTGTGCAATTATCGGAGGATTGCTAGACCGGGGGAAGATTTCAGAGGCTGCCTGTGATGAAGAGCTGGATATGTAATCTTCAGTTAATCAAATAGACAGACGTGAGTAACCAGTTTAGGGAAGCCACTAAGCTAACAGTGGAACGCAGCAGCAGCGGCAGCTGTAATAAAAACAGACCCTAGAGGAGAATCGTGTCTCATTGTCAGTGATGCCACACGGTTTTATATAAACTGTCAATTGCTCAACAAAAAGCATAGGAGCAGAGCAGAGAAATGGCCCACTTACAGGAAAAAGACCATTCAACAGGAATTGTCTCGAGGAAACCCAGGCATGTAACCTGCTGTCAAAGACTTTGTATTAGCACTTCTGCCCATGCTCAGAAACTAAGCGAAAACATGCCTTAAAGAATTAAAGTTTGGCAATGATGCCTCGCTAAATAGATGATACCAATAATGAGCTAGACAGTGTAAAAAAGAGAAGCAAATCCTCAGTAGTAGGGCACAACCGCAGGTTTTAGTTAGCAGAAGGAAGACTCAGTTGAGTTGCATGCACATGAGTCAACAGAAGTTAGCAAAAGAAAGAAAAAAGAATGAAGAAGAATGAAGAATGACTAGAGCTTCAGACACCCTTGGAACACCATCAAGCTCGCCAACACATGCACAGTGAAAATTCTAGAAGGGGAAAATAGGAGTGGGTAAAAGAATATTTGAAGCAATAATTGTCATAAAATTTCAAAATTTGCTGTAAGGTGTTAATTTACATAGTTGAGAAGTTTAGTGAACATTAGGTAGGATAGAAACACCAACGCAGACCCATATCTACCTAGATATCTGAGTCAAAACTGTCAAAAGCCAAAGGCAAAGTGACAATCTTGAAGCAGCACAACCAGGCATGGCGGTTTACATCTATAACCCTAGCACTCAGGCTGAGGCAGGAGGATCACCGTGACTTCGAGGCCAGACCTGGTGGACTACACAGTGAGTTCAAAAATAGCCTAGACTATGTAGCAAGATCCTGTCTTAGCAAAGCAAAGCAAAGCAAAGCAAAGCAAAGCAAAGCAAAGCAAAGCAAAGCAAAGCAAGACAAAATAAGAATAAAACAAATAAGAGAAAAACAACCCACCATACTGAAGCATACTTTGATATGATTAACAGCTGACTTCTTTTAAGGTGTCATGGATTGTAGAATGCAGTAAGAGAACATCTTCAAAATACAGAAAGAAAGAGACTGTCAACCAAGTGTTCTATACCTAGCAAAACTATCCTTGTAAAACCCACGAAAAATTCCCTGGGTTACATAATTTCTTAAAAAAGAAAGTATGAGAGATTTCATCATTAGCAACCCTTCACTACAAGAGATAGTATGAAGTACCCTTTAGGCTAAAATGAAAAGATTTTTTAAAATTGTAACTCACATTCATATAAAGAAATCAAGAGCAAATAAAGGTAATTCCATAAGTAAATGTAAAGGCAGCACATTGTTGGAATTCCTTTCTTATTCTATCTGATTTTAAAAGATAACTACATAAAGGAATAATTATGAAACCATGGTGATGGGATTGCAGTGTATACAGATGCAATTTTTTTGATAATATTGGTACAAAGGCAGGGGGAAAGGAGGTGAGCCATATTGGAACAAAATTTCTGTGTTGGTGAAATTGATATTAAATTGATATTATTTCATTGTTTCAAGAAAAAATGTTTATTGTAATCCTCAAAACAAGAGTAAATAACAAAAATATATAATGAAAGAATAATAAGAGAATTAAAGTACTATGTTGGAAGATATTTAATTCAAAAGAAGCCCATAATGAAGTAATATAAGAACAAAAAAAGACATGATACATATAGAGTAACAAAATGGGAGATGTGGATATTAAGGAATTCATAATTATGTTGAACATAAATAGAGAAACATTACAACCAAGAGACAGAGATTACTTAGTCATAGATCACTTGCTTAGCATGCCCAAGACTCTGGGTTCAGTCCCCAGCACCAAACAAACAAACAAAAACCAAAAAAAAAAAGATAAAATAAAAAAGCAGAGGTAATCAGAATTGACAAAAACAAACAGTGTCATTTAACTATATGCTATCTGCAAAAGATGTGCTCTATATTCAGATCAGATGCAAATAAGTTGAAGGTCAAATGATAGAAAATGATAAATCATGAAATAGCAATTGAAAGAGAGCTCAAGAGGACATAATATCAACAAAATGGACTTAGAAACAAATATTGCTACAAAGGAAATAGACATGTTATAATTAAAAATTCAGTCTATCAGGAAGACATGACAATTAAAAGCATATATGCGTCTGATAATAAAACTTCACAATACAGGAAGAAAAATGGTCAGAAATGAGGAGAGAAATACTAAGTTCAACAATCATAATTGGAGACATTTACTTCTATTCTGGATAAGAATGAGGCAGAAAATCAACGGGGATTTGGAAATGACAATGAAATAACTAGACCCAGCAGTCATCTATAGAATAATCTGCCCCAAAATAGTAGAGTAACATTCTTCTCCTGTACCTGTGGACCATTCTCAGTAACTGATCTTACTGTGTGTCATGGTTTGTCAGTGGCTCCCCAGCCTCTTGCAATTATGCATTTGTGATTGGTTCATTGTCTAGCACTTGGATTGGTGGTGTGAGTGCTACACCCACCTAGGGGTGGAGCCAGGATATGATGTAATGGTGGGAAGAAGGTGTGTCTGTCTTGCAGGTTTTCGCCTTGCTGTTTGCAGCTGCCATGAACTGTGGCCCTGCCATGCCACCCTGCCTTGGAGCCAACTGAGTATGGACTGAAACCTCCAAAACTGTAAGAAACAAACCTTTCTTTCCCTAACTCTGGGTGTCAGATAGTTTGTCTCAGTGATGAGTAAAAAGTAAGACACTGTGAAAGGAAGAAAAATGGTCTCCAAAGACACCCATGCTCTAATTCCTGGAACCATATTCCTATGGATGACAAGACACTCTGCAGATGTGGTTGGGGGTGTGAATCCTGAGATGGGGAGATTACCCATCCTGGGATGTTGGGAAACTATGGCACGTGTGGTGCAGCAGGCTGTTTGTATCACTGAAAGCTCTAAAAGGTTCTCCAGCACTGGATTGTAGGGGTGGGTTCAACTGAAATGCACAAATGTCTTAAAAGTACAGACCTTTTCCTGGCTGGGCTAGAGACGTGAAATGGAAGCAGGAGGAGACAATTAGAGTGCAAAAAGCCCTTGATCCACCACTCCTGGCTTTGAAGGTGAGGAAGGGGGCTATGAACAAAGGATTGTTCTAGAAGCTGACAACACCCAGCTGACAGCAAAGAAATGGGAACTCAGTTTGCCAGTGCGAGGAACGTAATTCTGCCAACACCCTGAATGAACAAAAGAACTTTCCAGAACTTCCACAGAGGAAGGCGGCCCCATGGACATCTGTTTTCTGCTGTGGATTCTGTGCAGACACCTGACTAACCAAGCTGAAGACAGTAAATTTGTGGTGTTTAAGCAGTTAATTGGTGGTAGTTTGTTACATTAGCAATGGAAAATGAAAATGTACAAAACAAATCTCAGGTTGAAATTCTCCAACTATGGTGGAACGAAGTTTGTGAGCAGTAACAGAAATAAATCTAGAAAATCTACAAATATGTAGAAATTAAATCCGCTCCTAAATAATCAATAAGTCAAAGAAGAAATCACAGAAAATTTAATAGGTTCTGTGAGACGAGTATGAATGAATGAAATCACAACTTATCAAAATTTGTGAGATGTGGCCAAAGCAATACTTAGAGGAAATAAGCAGCTGTAAATATCAAATTAGTAACCAAACCTTTTACCTTAGGAAACTAGAACACAAAGAGTAAGCCAAACAATGCAAAAGAAGAAGACACACAAAAAAGTTAAAATAAATGTAGAGTAGAAATGCACTAGAGAAAAAGAAGCCCAAATAGTTGCCATGGTAAAAAGGTAAAAAAATTGAGAAACTTGGTTATACTGAATGAGAAAAGAAAAACAAGGAAGACTCAAATTACTAATGTGTCAGGAATAAAAAAGGAGACGTAACTATCAAATTTATATCAATAATGTGTTCTAATGGAATACAGTGAATAATTGTATGATAGCAATTTTTTAAACTGTGAACTGGGAAAAAATTCCTAGGAAGACACAAATTACCAAGAGTACCTCAAGAACAAATGAAAAATTTTAATGGAGCTATACTAAAGAGATTGAATTAGTAATTATGAAGTTGACCACAAAGAAATATTCAGGATCAGATAGCTTCACTGGTTAATTTTACCTAATGTTTGAAGCATAATTGTCACAGTCTTCAAAATCTCTTCCAAAGACAGAAACACAGGGACAATTTCCCAACTTCTTTTATGTCAATTACTGTAATGATAAAATCAAAGACCTCAGAAGAAAACAACATATTGATATCTCTAATGAATATTCATTCCAAAATCCTCTACAAAATACGAGCATGCCTGTTATGGCTTGTGTTTAGATGTCCCCTCAAAGCCTCATGTGGTGATAGGTGGGGCTTTTTCAGAGGTGGTTGGATTTAGAGTGTGTGATTGTTTCATGGTGCAATGCTAGGATCAAGGGTGTTGGAATTAAGGGTGGGTGATTACTAAATCAGTCCACTGATTGGTTTGGCATGTACTCTGAGCCCAGTAGCCTAGATGGGGTACAAAGGGGGGCAGAAAAAAGCTGCTAAGGTCACTTGGACTTGCCGCTTGTTGTCATTCGCCAGCCTGGTTTGCCACGAACTGCTTTTCCTCTATGACGCCTCTCTGCCGCGCCATCCTGCCTTGGAGCCAGGCAACGAGGGACTGAACCTCTACATACCGTGAGCCAAATAAATCTTTTTCCCTTTAATTATGGGTGTTGGATATTTTATCTCAGCAATGAGGGAAGTAACAAAGACAATACCAAATCCAGGAACACATGAAAATGGTTATAAATGATGACCAAGTGTAATTTGTTTTAGAAATGCAAAAGTAGTGTTATGTAAGAAAATTAATCAAAGCAACATGCCACACATTAAATAGGTTGAAGAACCAAAGCCACGTAATGTTGACAGATGAAGAAAAAGCATTTGACAGAATCAACACCCTTTCATGCTAACAACACTCATCCAACTAGAGACAGAGACTTTGAAAACCTGATAAAAGACATCTACAAAAACCCCACGTCTGACATAATACTTGAGGAGAAAGACACTGTCTCTCTCCTGAGGTTTCTGTGGACTTCCCACTTCTCATCAGGTCTTCTCTTTGCCTGGCAAAGTCTGGCAACCGTGGGTCTGTTTTCCTTTTTAATAATTTTGTCACTTGAAGAACAGCCTAGACATGGAATCATGTCGTATGACTGAAGACATTTTGTTCATTTATTATCCTTCAGATCCATCCATTTTTGTTCACATGTCAACAAGTGGCCCCTTTTAATTCTGACCATCGTCACGGATTATCAGTTTGCTTTACTCTTCTCTGACAGCAGGACATGTTGGCTGTTTTTCTGTTTTTGGCTCTTGTAAGAAAACAGAAAATCTTCCAGATGTAGGACCTGGTGGAGAGTTCCTAGACCTGACACTAAGTATATGATCCATGAAGGGAAAAAAATGGATAAATTTTCATCGAAATAAAAAACTATCTCTGCAAAAGATTCTACCGCAAGGATGGAGGACAATCTCCGACAGAAGGATATGTTTGTGAAGCCTGTGTCTGACAATGGACACGTCACACTCCAGGTCTGGAGTATCTAAAACTCAACAGTGAAAAGTAATCCAATTAGAATTGGGCAATAGATGAAGAAACGTTTCATGGTACAGACAACTAAGCACAGGAAAAGACATTTAACACCACTAGGCCCTGGGGAAATGCAAATTAAGATCAAAGTGCTTATTAGAGCAGTTGAAATAAAAAAGCCATGAGAAAATCAAATGCTGGCAAGGATGTGGAGAAACAGGATTTCTCCTACCTCGAGGAAATACAAAATGGAAAAGAGACCAACAGTTGTTTCAAGTGAGCAGAAAGCAGGTAAACAAACAACTAAGTGTGCAGTTACTATGTGACCCGGCAACTACATTCCCAGGCATCTACAAAACAAATTAGAATTTCCATTCACAGGACCCTGCGTGTGAATGTTTAGCGTGGCTTTAGTTGCACTATTTTTAATGGTGGATAATTTACATAGAAGAAATGGACAAATCTTAAATGTTACATTAAATGGGTTTTCGCAAATTCATGCACTCTTATAACCTGTTCTTTGTTAGAATATTTAGAGCCCCAAAAAGTCCCTTTGGGCCCCAAACCCCAAGGAATGAAATGGGATCACACCCCAGACCTTCCTTCGGTCTGCCTTGTCTTACCGAGGGACGTGCCCGCGTTCTGTGTATATACTGCATGTTCATAGCACTTCCTTGTTGCTTGTGAGTTTAGCTGCTTCTCCATCCCCCTTTCAATGTGTGCTTGGGTCATGTCCAGCTTTTGTTTTTCAGAAAGAAAACATTAATTAACATTGCTGTAGTAGTCTTTTTGTTAGATAGGAGCTTTTACTTCTCTTGGGTAAAGACCCAAGAATGGAATAGTTAGACCATATAGTGTATATGTTTACACTGATAAGACATTTATAATTAATTTTACTGCCTTACCAGGAATATGTGGGATGGACCTATTTGAAGTTTATAACTTGCACACATATTTTTTTATTGGTCATGCAGTTATTCTTATAAAATGTTTGCTCAGGTCCTTCATCTGTATTTTAAATTGAGATTTTTATTATTCAGTTGTAGACTTCTGAAATAAATCCCTCCTTTTATGTTTTGTGTTACTCTTTGACTATTAATTTTCTTACGGATGCATTTTTAAATTGTGATGAGGTCCAGTTTATCAGTTTCTCTGTTGCAGTTGCTACGTCTTGAGTCTTGTCTAAGAAGTCTTCCTAATAGAAGGTAGTCTGCGTCTTGCCGTAGAGGTGTCTTGATTGTGTTCAGCTTGCTGGCCTGGGCAGCAACCCAGGCGAGGGATTGGTAGTGACCCCTGAGGTCAGGTATAGTGAAGAGGTTTTGAAACTGACCAGAGAAATGGCCAGCCTGGCTGGTAGAACACTGTCACTGTAGACAGCGCATGTGCAGGAAAACACGGGGCTCCCACCGGGGACAAAGGAGGGTTGGGCTGTCCCTCCACTGCTGCTCTGCCTTCCCTGGCTGACCAGTGGGGTCAGCCCTCCGTCATTTCGCCTTCCTCTTGGTCAGAGTCGGCCACCAGAGGGCGCTGTGGGAGCAGGTTGCAGCCTGTCTGGCACCCTCGGCAGAGGGGACTCAATGCTGAGCAGCTGGCTGCCCACCCAAGGGTGCTGTGCCTGGCTCTTTGGGTCAGGGGAGGCATTGTCAGCCATGTGCGGTCCCATGGGAGGTAGGGAGGGGGCGACTTTACTCAGACTCAGCAAGGGGCCCCTGTCATGCGGTAGAGGATTGAGGCCATCAGGGAAACGAATGCAGCCCAGGAAGAGGAGGTGAGCGGATCACAAAGACTCCGGATCTGATTATCCCAGGGGAGTCTGGGAGCACGGCCGGCTCTGGCACCTGGGACGGGGCAGCTAGCCCAGGTCAGGACAAGTGTGGCCAGTGCCCCACCAGGTCAGAGGCAAAGATGAGATAACTATGTCCCATTTCATTTAGGTCCAGCTCATGACTTGGGCTATGGAAGGGCTGGGAGCAGGAACCCTATCAGTGAAGACGAGACTTTGTGGTGGGGAGGTGGCAGCTCACTCATGGCCAAATTGTTCACTGTAGCAGCAAGGCATTCTGGGAGAGGCCAGTGAGTCCTGGACAGGAGGATATGGCTCTGGGGAGGAGCTGACACGTGGAGTGAACCAAGCGTAGCCAGTCAGGGTGGAGCCCAAGACGCCCTTGCGAGAGGCTTTTGGGAGCCCAGCTGCATAGCACATGGCAGAGCCAGGCAGGCCCTGAAAACCAAGATGGCGCCCAGGATTCCTGTCAGAGGATGTCCTGAGGACCAGGTCAAGAGCCAGGATTGGGTGGCAGGGGAACCAAGGTAGCCATGGCCACTTGAGCATTGCACCAGGTCCACTTTGGCCCAGTCTCACGTGGGAGTTTGGACACCTCTGGCCATAGGAGTGCAGGGAAACCATGGCGCAGACCAGGACTCATGGAGGAGTTAGAAGCTTCTCGCCTCAGGGCAGGCGCTGAGGAGATCGGTACCTGCTCCCAGCTAAGCTATGGAGGAGAGCATGCAGTCCAGCTTCAGAAAGGCTCCTGGGACCAGGACAGCAATGACAGAAGCCAGCCTCCTCCCCGGGAATTAACTCAGGGCCTTGAAGCGTGGGACTGGACGGTCAAAGGAAACAGTTGTGTCACGGTACAGGGTGGTCATGGCCTTGGCGCTGGGCTTAGCTGGCCGTGCTCATCACTGTCCACGCTGTGGTCAGAGATCTTCCTGAAACCCACCTCCCTGCCGGTCCCCTGGAAAGAGTCCCTTTGGTCCCTGGAGCATTCTGAGCTTCTCAGCCTGAGGGCCTGCGCCCCCTCACCTGGCCACCCATGCCCTCCTCTCTGGACTCTGCCTCCGCTGGCTCTCACGGCCACCCGTTCTGCAGGCCTGGCCTGATGCAGACCGCATACCCTCTGCTGCCTGCGCTCCGCCCTGGCCCTGGAATGTTCTCTCTGGAACCGTTTTCGGGATAAGGCCTGAGTCATCCTGCAGCTGCTCAAACTCTCCCTCCCCAGGCCGCCATGTGCAGCCAGCCTCAGCCGGTCGGGAGGAAACCAAGTCCAGCCCCTGAGATGTGAGAACAGAGTCCCTTGTACACTGTCTCCACCACCACCGCCACCACCGTTTCCACTGCAGGGCTGAGAAGTGGAAAATCTGCTTTTCCCCTGAGGGTCAGTGGGTGGACGATGACTAAGGGAAGCCCTGCGGTTCTGGCTAAAGTGGTCCAGCTGAACTCGGGCTGAAGGCGGGCAGGGTGACCAGCTATTGCTGGGGTACAGCAGCGGCGAGGGACCGATCCCATACCCGGGCTAGAGGGTCCTTGCGGAAGCGACCAAGCAGAGCTCTTTCTGGAAGTGCGTTTGACAAGGAAGGCACAGATGGCCTCACAGGAGGCGCAGGACCCTGGCTGTGGTGTGGCCACCCCGAGACTCTGTCACACCTCCTGTTAAGGTCACTCCGAGCAGACCTGAGATGCCTTCGTTTACCTACGTGAAGAGAAAAGCCCCAAACATGACTTTGAAAATACCGCAGGAATGTGACTTCGGATGAGAACGCTGGAAAGATTGTTCCAGCATAGGTACCCGGAGCTGCTGCGGGTGCTTCCCGTGTCCTAGCGGGTCCCTTTCCTGCCCCGGCCCCCACGAGTCACCTGAGAACACTCTCAGCTGGGGTCACCTCTGAAGACGCCCTGGAACCCCCCACTGGGGTCCTGTTTCTGTCTGTCCCTGTGTTCTGTCTGGGGCAGGAGTGTCCGTTCTGTTCCTGGACAGGACGCCACCTCCTGGGCAGTCTTGTTGGCTGCAGCTGTGCTCTGGGCTCCTTTTTGGTCACATGAGGCCCATTTGGGGTGAGCTGCAAGCAAATGCCATGCCCCTAAACTAGCGGGCTCCAGATGGCAGGGCAGGGGAGCCCCCTTTGTCCTTCCCAAAGGCCTGGTGGAAGGCAGCTGTGACTCACCACTGAGCAAGTCCAGGGTGGGACTTAAACTAAAAAAAACAAAGAACAAACAGAGCCCTGTCCCGGGGCTGCTACCAATGGTGCCACCCTTGGACCCCCGTGTGGAAAGCGGGTGTGAAACTTGCGATTCCGTGGATGGCGGGGCAGGTCGTGGGGAGAGGCCCTCGTGAGGGCTCTAGTAAGGGAGAGCTAGGGCTGTCTTCCCCTCTGGGGTGGGCACACAGGCCAGGCCCTGTGAGGTCACACGGGGACAGGGCCGCCTGGGAGAGCCGTGCATGGCGCGGAGCCCTCAGATTTCCCAGGGTCTCGCGCGAGGAGCAGGCAGGCGCCATGGGAGCCCCCAGTGTCCGTGGAGTTCTGCTGTGGCGGCTGGAGCAGGCTAAGAAGTCCTGGCATGGAGCGGCCGTCCTCCGCATCCCCTGCCATCTGCTGATGACCCCCACCCAAAAGCCTGAGGCCTGGCCCCTCGGACAGTAGCCATGAGGGTGAAGGGTCTCACTGCCCCAGGGCTCAAGTATTTTAGGGACCCCTGGTGCTTGATTAAAACACAGGGCCTCCCTCTTCAGATGTAGGATAAGCAGAACTCCTGACATGTTAGATGTGAGATGTGCAGGGGTTTTGTCCCCTGAAATCACAGAATGAGTTCCAAGGGACAGGGGAGATTAAGAGTAGGAAACGTTTGTTGAAAGGCAGCTCCTGAGAGACGGAAGGGGCCCCAAGTGGGTTGCCACCTTCGTCAGGGGCTATTTATTTATTTACTTATTGAGACAGGGTCTCACTCTAGTTCAGGCTGACCTTGAACGCACTTTGTAGCCCAGGCTGGCCTTGAATTCCCAGTGATCCTCCTGCCTCAGCCTCCCCAGTGCTGGGATTACAGGTGTGTGCCACCATGCCGGGCCTATCAGGTAATTTATGCAGCAGACTCACAATGTCGGTCAAACTACAGCCAAACTGCAGGATGACACACGCGTAGCCGCTCAGCTAGTATCGATCCGATGAGGAAGCGGGTGTGTAGTGGGGTTGTGGGGCTTCTCTAAAACAGGACCGCGTGGGGGAAGGGATGGGTCCAGATGCTCTGGTCCCCCAGCTGGGCGTCTGAGGCCTATCTGGACTCCATGGACAGGGTGGTGCAATTTACAACAGAGTCCCGGGTTTCTGTTTACCCCGTAGGGAAGTCTGTGAGTTTGTGATTTTATCTCGAGGCCGTACCTTCTTCCCATGTGCCCCCAGCCATAGTTTCCATGTCTTTACTTTTCCTGTTGACTTCCTCATGGGCCCATGCCTGTTTCTAGCTAACTCAGCTGCCTGTAATATTTTGACTTTCGTTTCACTGACGGGTCCATTCCTGATATGCCAGTGGCTTGTGACATCTTTGGCCAATAGGAACAGGGTAACGGTTGTCTTGTGACTCAGAGAGGGGTGAGGAGAAGGGGAAGGGGAGAGAAAGGCAGAGAGGGAGAATGGAAGTGAGAGGGGAAGAGAGAGACTGAGTGAGAGAGGGAGAGAGAGGGGTCAGGGTCCCATGGAGCCAGTGCAGGCCAGAGCCAGGGCCCTGTACCCATCTGTGTGAGGTCAGTGCCCGCCCTGTGTTGCCCCCCAGTGTCTCATTCCAGGGCGTGCCCTTTACCCTCGGGGTCACACTGAAGCGTGTGCACTGCGTCCTGATCAGAGGTGGAGGCCGCGGGCCCTGAGAAGGCTCCAGGAGGGGCAGGAGGACTGAACTGGGTCTTCGAGGAATCGGTGGGCTGTGTTGCTGCTGGGTGACAGCAAATGCTGTGGCCCTGGGTGACAGGTGACAGTGGGCGCAGTGCGGTAGTGAACTCTCTGAGTCAGCTCTGGGGAAAGACTGGGCCGCCCCAGGAGGCTGTGCTTTCCATTGTTGGAGGCAGCCAGGTGCACCCCACATACCCCAGGAACAAACGAACTACCCCACCAGTGATGGATTCGGGGTGTGTGCCACAGAGGGCAGTCAAGGTGCAGTGGGAAGAAACCAGGTGACTTTTACAAGCCCCTTCCAAGCCTGGGGCATCAGAGTTTTGAGTATAAAACCAGAAGTGAAGAGAGACTAGTGCTATCCATGGGAGTCACCCAGGGCAATGACGGGAGGCCCCCGTCTCCCGAAACTCTGCTTCCGGCCAGTGAAACTGACCTTGCTGTGGTCCCTGGAAGGAACCAAAGACCCTGCCTGAACACGCAGGTGTTTATTATTCTGAAAGCCCAGGCAACAGCTGGGAGGATGGGGGTCAGGTCTCTGCAGGTCCCTGGGCTTGGTGGCCTTGGGTCAGGATGAGTCACGCTCAGGGTGTGGGGCCGTCCCCTGTGCTGTGTCACCAAAGGACGGAGCAGAGCTGCTGAACCACCTGGAAGACTGAGCCTCTAGGACACAGAGTCCTTGGGTCACCACGCTGGCTGGTGGCTGATAAGGAAGCACATAACCGAGACCCTTGTCAGAGACCCTCGTTCCCTGGTCCCCTGGGGATCCCTGATGCAGTACACAGGACAGGACCAAGGTACAACTGGTGCCTGGGACATGCCGTGACCCATCAAGCTCAGCACGGCTCTGTCTAGGAGGAGGGGGTGACCCAAGAGCCCCTGTAGGCTGACGCATTGGTCCGGCAAGCACTTTGCTAAGGTTGTCCTCATGTGCACACACCGGAAATGACGTTGGGGAGAAGACGGAAGGAGGAGCCTGAGCCACGGTCATCCTCTGGGTCAGGCATGTTGGCGGGAAAGACGGGGAGACAGAAGACGGGAAGCCAGCGAGGTCCCCCGGTCCCCACCCATGGCCAAGGTCACGTGGCGGGGCTGGGGCGCCTGCTTCTTGGCCTTGGCTCTAGTTCTTCAGTGACTTCACGAGTCGCTGCCCACCAGGTTCAGCAGGGCGTTCTTGTAGTCGCCGCTGGTATCATCCTGAGCGAGGAGGCAGAGGAGGGTTAGGAGGCCAGTCAGGGACCCACCTGGCTCTCAGAACAGCTTCTGTCGTTATTACAGAGGGTCGCGCTCCCCAGGGAGGCTCTGTCCCTTCAAGGGATCCAGGCTCTGCCGTCCCTCTTTCTCATTCTTCATTTTGGAGTGTTCCCGGGAGTCACCTTTGGAGTCCCCCACCGACAGAGCTCGCCCACCCCCTCTCGCTAATTCCCCATGGTCCACTGCTCATTCAGTGGGGGCAGCTCTGGGGCGAGGCTGAAGGTTTGGGTAGGGATGGGGCTGGGGCGAGTTCCGCTTTGCTCTGGAACAGTTGAGATCCTATGGAAATGACCTCTTTCTTGACAATTTAGGAACATTTTCTGGTTGATTTTAAACTTCTCCTTTTGGGGAGAAACCCTTCATTTTTGTCTACTTTTTCAAATGTATACATGGAGTTTTCGTGTGTTTTCCTATCAATTCCTGCACGAGAGTGTTTCGCAGTGGCAGCTCGCTTGGAAGTCATTTTTGCTCTGATGACAGTCTGCAAAATGCTCTACACTCAGAAGAAAAGTAGGTGGCCAACAGAGTCACACCAGCAGCTGAATTTTCTTAAGTGACATGAGGCACAGATCCGAGAGGATGGGCTTCGGGCCTTGCTGCATAAACAGCCGTACTTCAGTTCCGCAGTCCCGGGCCTGCGGGGTCTCTCTCTGCCACGGGTCTCAGAGTTAGACAGACAGAAGGGCTCGTTTTTACTAACAGTGTTTTGATCTTCAGGCATGTGGCCAGGGCCCTCTCTAACTGGAACCTGGGAAGTCACAGACCTCGGTGCCTTGGGTCACCACGCGTAGTTGAAAGACTTCAACTTGGACAGTCTGTGGTGACGCAGCAGGAGCCAGCCGGCCTGTGCCTAGCCCTCCTGTCTCCTGGCTGGGACATCTAAACCTCACCAAGAGTCATTCCAGGGCTCGCCACATCCCTGCCTTCCTGCTACTCTGCCTTGAAACATCTCGGAACAGAACTGTCTTTGAGAACATGTGGATTCCAGGGCCCCCACAGATACCTGAATCTGTACTGCTGGAAAGCTTTATGTAGATGCCCTGAAATTGCTCTTTGAATCATTTCTAGGTTACTTAAAATGCCTACCCCAGGGGACATGCTTCATAACCCTTGTTAGCTGCATCCCGTAGGGAGTGACAGCTCTGATAGGACTCTGTACGTGTTCCACTACATGCAGGCTTTTTCCTGAGTATGTTTAATCTTCTATTGCTGGAATCCACAGACGTGGCACCCACAGAGGCGGAGTGCCACCCACCTGGATGGTAAAGTGTGTGCTTCTTGGGAAAGTGCAGTTAGCGATCGACATTTGTCCCAGCAACTTGACTTGGTAGCCAGTGAAGCCTTGGGGACTTATTTGTCTTGATTTGACTTCTGCTAATGAAGTTGTCAAGGTCTCACTTTGCATTAATCACTAGATGAACTGCTTGTCTCCAGGGTATAGCGGTGCAACGGTCGTTCTGCGTCTGAAGACTCTGGAGCTTTCACTAAGTGGGAGCTGGTTAGGCAACTCACTGGCGCCCGTCCAATTTATGCCCTTAAAATTTACTGCCAGGGCTACTCAAGTCTAGCGGGGCCCCTGATTCCTGCCAAACCTCATTGATTCCTACCTATTTATTCTCTTTGACATCTGCGACGCGGCTGCTTCTGCATGGCTTTGGTGCATTTACAAAGGGGCAACCATAACCCGGATGCAGAGACAGCTGTCTGGGCAGACACAGCATCCGAAATACTTTGGTCCCCACGAGCTCCTTGTGCCTCCACCCTTCCCCCTGGCTCTAGCCACACTACCTCCTTGCTATGTGCAGCAGGTACCCCAAGGTAACCAGTGGGATATCCCAGTCACCCCTGGGAGGGGACAGGCGTCTGGACCTTGGTCATAGCATCCAGATCTCCCAGTGACGCCACCATCCCTGCCTGGCACTGGGGCCGGGACTCGCTTACCGTGATCATGCTGCTGAGGGTCTTGCCGTACATCTTATTAAACTGATACTTGATGAGGTTTAAGTCAACTTCACACCTGGAGACGATGATCCTTATGAGTGTCCCATCGCATGTGCCTGCTCCCTGGATGAGACAGAGGCAATCAACTGTCACTTCTCACCTCTCCTGCCTAACCCTGCAGGGGGCAGGGCTGTGGGGTTGGGTCCTGGGGTTTGGGGAGAGAAGGAGAGGCAGGAATGGGCCAGGGAAGCACCCGGGGGAGACTTCTGCACCTGTCACCTCACTGGCCTCACAGTTCACAGGCAGGACTTCCTGCAGCCCAGCCTCTTGCCTGCGGGAATCCCACTTCCTCTTTTATTTCTGGAGCTACCTTTACTTCAGGCGGGGTCAGCAGCCACACATCAGAAAAGCTGGGCACTGGATGCAGCCGGGGAAGCTAATTTTGTTCTTTCTCCTGTCTGGTTCCAGAAACCAGCACAGCCACCCACAGCATGAGGCTGGGGTAGGCTTTTGGGCAATGGGCACATGGAGGTTGGCACCCTGGGCCTTTGAGGAGCACTGTGGTGTCCTCCCTCTGAGCTTGACCCAGGCAAGGTTGGCTTGGTTCCTGGCAGTCGCTGCCTGGACCTCTGGGACCACATCTGCCATGGCCTGGGAACTTGTCTACTGGCCTGGGTTCAAGTCACAGCTCAGCTCGGCAGCAGGGTGACCTCAAACTCATGCCCGTGTTTTAGCACCTGTGAGGGGGCGGTGACGCAGAGTCATTGCCCGGGTTCAGCGAGCGAACCTCGAGCGTGCTGCTGCTCAGCTACACCGTCAGGGAGGCGGCTGCCCTTCCCCGGCCTCGGCTGCCCTTGCCTGGCCTTTGCCTGGCCTCAGCTTCTCTCCCCTGGCCTCAGCTTCCCTCAGAGCCATAGCAGTTGGGATAAGAGAAAGCAACCCCCAGGCGGAAGCTAGTGGCGCTGAGCTCCGCGGCCGTGCAGTTGGTGCTGGGTCAGGGACACGGCAAGGGAGGCAGTGACAGAATCCCAGTCACCTTCATGGCGTAGTACAGTCTCTCCGCAAAGTAGCTGTGCAGGTTCTGGGTGCATTTCACTGGCAAACAAGAAAGCTCCGTTAACATCTGGTGGTTGTAGGCAGCGGCACCTACACTTCTATTTATTTACACCTTGCCCCACGTCCCAAGAGTTGGTCTTGTGCAAGGCTTGGCATATTTCTTTGTGCCCAGCCTTGTTCCAAAGTGGAGGCTTTGTATGAGGTGGGGCAAGGCAGGCAGCCTGGGGCACCACGCACGGCTCCAAAGGCCCAGAGAGGGCAGGCAAAAGGGCACATTTAAAATGCAGAGTGCACTTGTGGGGTTTGTGGGGGTCACAACTCAGACCTCTTGGGACAGCGCAGGCCCAGGACAGCCCTGGGCTCTCACCCCCAGGGACCAGTCCTCTAAGAATCCAGCCTGTCTGCTGCAGGGTGGCATGCAGCATGGTGGTCATGGGCCTCAGGGTGCCCTGTCAGCAGGAGCCCTGCATCCTGAATTCCCATGTCCCAAGTGAGGCTTGGGCCCAGGGACTAAAGGGCAGGGGCTCCTGGTCCCAAGGCTGGGCCCTATTCATGCTTGGCCATAATGTAGCTACCACGGGTGCTCTGCTGAGATCTGGCATCTCACAGGGAGGTGGTGTTTTTGCCAGGACTGCAGGGCGTGTGTCCAACTCCTGCCTGGGCATCTTTGTTACCTAACCCCTGACCATCTGTTAGGGGAGCGTGAATGAGGCTTCAGGGAGAAGCGAACAGGAAGTGGCCAGTGTGGCGGGGGCAGCACGGTTCCTGTTCCCTGCCGGAGGACCTAGGGGCTGGCTTCGCCGGCTGAGATGGGAGCAGAGGCCACGCCTCAGCGCTTCAACAGAGACTGGGCTTTACTGCAGCAGTCGAAGCTGACCAGGGAGTCTCAGATGCCTACGTCCACTCAAGAGTCAGGGACTCAGGGGTCAGCACACGTAGGCTGGGGTGGCGCTGAGCTCCCTGCCCAGGAGCACTGTTTGCTCTCAGCCCTGCAGGTGACAGTACAGTAGAGGTCCCGCTGCCCGGGCCCGGGTCTGGGCTTCCTTTCCATAAGATCTCAGCTCTGGACCTGAGATCTGCTCTGGAAGGGGCCTTCTCCGTGGACCTGGCCTCCTGCTGTGGGGAAGGGCCCCAGTGCCGGACCACTGAGCTCTTGGTCGGGACTCTCATCATGCACGTCAATTATCCAATCAGCAGCTAAGGCTGCGCCTGGCTCAGGAGGAGAGAGCTGGCTTTTTCAGTGGCTCACAGCTAGACCCCGGTGCTCCCTGTGTGTGCCGACCACACCCTTGCACCCACTCACACACACGCTGTCACGCGTGCGCACTGCCTCCCTCACAGTCTTACACAGACGCACAGACGCACATTCACAGATGTACAAACGCTACCTGTCAGAACACACTCACACGCCTGTACAAACATACGCACTGGCAGACTCATGCACGCATTCACATTCTCACATACACACTCATGCACACACTAACATGCACCCCCGAACCCACTGTCTCTCAAACACACACACACACGCACTCACACACACGCACACACCCTCATGCACACACTCACACGTTTACATTTGCACGCACGCCGGCCTTCTCTAACACATGCTCACACTCACACGCATACACGCACACGGCACTGGGCATATGTGGGCAGTGCAGGGGACGCTGAGACGCGGGGTGCCCCTTACCCACGGTGAGCATGGCTTCCTCCAGCGAGCCGTGCGTCTCGCTCCGGATGGTCTCCTCGATGCTCTTGTTGGCGATTTTCTCGTACTCTTCGAACACTAGGAAGGAGGGCGCTGCTTGGGGACATGTGGGTGGCAGGCTGCCACTCAGCTTGGCCCCTTGCCGCCTCTTGGGGGCCAGGAGAGGGCCTGGAGCTGCCTGGCTCTCTCCCCAACACGGCTTGAGGTTGGGCACACTGGGAGAGCCCCGGGCCAGGGTGGCCCCCGCACCCCAGCAGTGCCGCCCCTGGGCCCCGTACCTCTCATGAGATGAGGGGCGCTGCGCGTGCACAGCACGGTGATGAATTTCATCTCGTCGGTCCCGGTGATCTTCTTGCCCGCAGCATAGAGATCCTGGCATTGGGACACCCCAAAAAGCAGGGGAAGGTGGCTGAGGAGGTGAAGACCGGACGCCAGGCCAGCATTCTTTTCC
Source organism: Dolichotis patagonum (assembly GCA_004027295.1). NCBI lineage: Eukaryota > Metazoa > Chordata > Mammalia > Rodentia > Caviidae > Dolichotis > Dolichotis patagonum. The sequence continues at coordinate 40,799 of PVJX010008394.1, forward strand.
AGGGTATCTCTGTGACAGGAGGCTCACTCTCCTGGGCTCCTTTTACTCCAAAAACTGTGAGCCTCCTCCCCACATGGGGATAGAGCTACTCTGGGAAACCCACTTCCCACCTCCGGGCAGCGCAGAGGACCAAGTGCTGCCGGCACAGGGTCTGGCTGTGTCCACCTAACGTGGGCCCTGGGCTGGTCCTGCCTGGACAGACCTTAACCCCACAAGTCACTGTCCTTCCTGTCTGAGTCTCCCCAGTGTTCCCCCCACTTCCCCAACACCACGGGGCAGAGGTGCCATCAGCCCCTGAGTCCTGGTGGCCCGGGAAGGGTGCAGACTCACCTGTGCGTCTTGCAGGGCAAGTGCTGGGTCCACGTAGCCGCTCACATCATCCCTGCTGCCCTGGGAACAGAAGGGACCAGGTGGCTCTGGGAGGGGTCATGGGGCTCAGAGGGGGCTTTGTGCCGAGCAGCAGTCCTCCCCGAGACTTGGGGTTCCTGTCTATGCAGTGGAGTGGATGCACTGCTTTGTAAGGGGGTTCACTGAGTGAACCGGCATGGAGCCTGGCAATGGCTGTATGAAGCTCCCACTCTGTGACCAGGGGCCTCCTCCAATTCTGAGGGGCTCTTCCCCCAGGCTGAGCCAGGAGAGGGGCTGGGGCTCTGTAGTGAGGACCCTTAGCGATGGCTGGGATGCACCCAGGCCCTGCCAGGACTCTGGTCATGGACCGATTCTGGGGCGAGGCTTTGGGGTCCTGGGCCGGGTACCTGCAGCAGGCACACGAGGATCCGCTCCAGGTAGCCGCTGGTGTCTGCCTGGATGTCTTCCTCTAGGCTGGACCCATAGTCTGCAGGGAGATAGGACCAGGGGCATGACAGATGTCCTGGGCCATCCGGCCAGGAGTCTTCCTCCTGATAGCCCTGTGTCCCTCACTTACCCCACTTTCTAGGAAGGGCCAGTCCTTTGCACAGGGCTTGGACACAGGCCTTTGTGTCCAGGTGGCAGAGTTCTGTCACCTGGGTGATCACTCACAGCAGCAGTGACCTGGGTGCCCAGCCAAGCTCCAAGCACAGGATGGACCCAGCCAGAGGCAGATGTGCTAACAGGTCTGCATCTCAGAGGACCGACTGACCTCTGCTTGCTCTGTGACCTGCAGACTATGCAGGACAACTGGACAGCTGGCCACACCGATGACCATATGTCCTGACAAGTGGGTCTCTGGGTCCTCTGGGTGAGCTAAGAAAGAGCCCTGTCTGCTGGGGACATACCCGTGGCTGCAGCACTGCCATGTGCCTGTCCGTCAGCAGCCTGTGGGCTCAGGGACTGGGTCTATATCTTATCCAGTCTCACTTTAGGTGCCCGGCACCTTTGTATAGAAGGACCCAGCGGCTGGCCCTTGTGGGTGACACTTGGTCTTCATTCTCTGCTCACTCCCAAAGCTCCTGCCTTTGCCAAGCAAGGCTCTAACTCAGCCCCCGCCCCTGCAGGCCCCTCACCCTCCTTGTAGGCCTTCAGTATCTCTTGCAGCTGGTGTTTGGTCCGAGAGGCCAGGATCTCAATGATGACCCCTTCTTCAGTCCCTAAGCCCTGGGGACAGAAAGCAAAGTGGGCTGGAGGCCTCTGTTCTCCAGCTCGGCCTACACCCTCTTTCCTCAACATACTGGGCGCCAGGAAGCACCAGCCCTGTCCTGACCGTGATGGCGGGGCCTGCGTGGGAGGCTGTGACTGGGGAGACCCACACTTGTCTGCAGGGGTAGATAAGCAGGACAGGTTTTTTCAGCTGGTGGTCGTAAAGCCGTGCCCACCCCGAAGGAGGGGTTAGCAATTGCACATGGAAAATGCCTGCCCCCCCCCCCCCCCGTAAAGTAAGCTCCTATCCACACTGCTGGACACCCCGTCCCCCTAATCTGCAAAGTCGGTGAGAAGCAGAGGCGACCCAGAAGGCCAGGCGTGGTGCTACAGGGCTGGAGAGGGCAGGCCACCCCTGGGCTGCGAGCTTGCTGGCCCCAGCCGGGCCCGGGCGGCTCGGGAGTTACCTTCATGGCGTCGTGCAGCTCTTTGGCCTCGTAACTGTAGGGCGGGTACATGAGGGCCACGATGAGTCTCTCAAACTTGCCACTGAGCTCCGACTTCAGCGACTCGGTGAGATCCTGGGGTGGGGTGGGGGCGGGGAGAGGTGAGTGTCCACAGGCCCTCCGGAGACTGGGCCACAGGGCGGCACTGGGCCCCGAGCCCTGGCTGGATTCCCACATGGGTCCTGCGTCCGGCCAGCTGCGGTCTCTCAGGCGGGCTGCTTAGCCTGTAAACCCCTGCTTGCCTGCTCCATAGGGAAGCTGGATGGAGTCCTGTGTGTGTCCCATGTATGTCACAGCCTGGCACAGGGGATGGAGAGGTGTGTGACTCGGCCCAGTGCTCCCTGGCACTCGACCACTCGTGATGAAGTGCACTTGCCCTGGATTCCTGACCTCAGCCCTGCGTGGGGCTAAGCTCAGGACTGAGCCAGGGGCCTCAGAGAAGGAAGGAGGAAAGAAGGGCAAAGAGGAAGGAGAGGAGAGAGAGAGAGAGAGAGAGAGAGAGAGAGAGAGAGAGAGAGAGAGAGAGGGGAAGGGAGGACAGATGAGGGAAGGGGAAGAAGGCGAGGTCCCGTCTCGTGTGTGTCCATAGGAAGCCAGCCTGGCTGACCTGGACCCTGGACGGAGCAGCAGAAAGATCCAGAGCCTCGTCCACCTGGATTTTGGCCCCGGCCTGGTTGCTGACAGGGGCTGGGACCTGGCCAGCCCACTCAGTCTCTCCGGGCCTGTCCGCTTCCCCAGACACTGGGTGCGGGTTAGTGCGTAGCCCTGAGGATTTCAAGAGGGGCCTGTGAACATACTTGTTGGTGTCTCCAAGGGGCTGTTTGGGCTTTGTCGCCATCCGCCTGTGGTAAATCTCTGAACCATGGAGACTTCCGGGCAGCCATGCTGTGTCCCCTGTTTGTTCAGGCGGAGCCCCCAGTGCCTGGCCCTGGCTAGGGGCTGGGCAGGTACAGGGCTCTAGAGCTCCCCAGGGCAAGGGACGGGACTTAGCGCATGTGGCTTCCACATGAGACAAATGTCCTTGCCTGGGACAGAGAGAGCCTGCCTGTGTGTCGGGATGTGGGGAGGAGGCAGAGGTGGGCTGAGGTGGCTGGGTGAGCAGAGCCCCGGGGGCAGGGCACAGCGCCAGGCATGGCAGAGACGGAGAAGGGAGAGGCGGCGGCCAGGGCTGGGGAGCCACAGACAGGTCTGCCAGATAAAACACCGCCACCAGCTACACTTGAGCTTCCGGTGGGTGGACAGAGACTCCCTAAGTGCGGTGTGCAGCACCCCCTGCCAGCGTGTTCTCAGGACCCCGGCCTGGGCCGAGGCCTGGCCCCTACCTTGCCGAACTGAGCCTTGAAGGACTTGGCGATCTGCTGCCGCTGCGCGTTGCTCCTCTTGGTGAGCACGTCGATGATGGCCTGCTCGTTGGTCCCTGCAAGACACGTGGCGTGAGAGCCCCTCTACTTCTGGGGGGACCAGAGAGGACTGGGGAGCAGGGGATGGTCAATGTTTGGTGGTCACACTGGGGACATGCCACCTGGACAGTTCCAAATGCCTGGGTGATTTTCAGGGTATAAAGAAGACCCTTAGAAAATCTATCTCAGCCAGATCTGGGGGAATACGCCTATAAGCCCAGCACACTGGGAGGCTGAGGCAGGAGGGTTTCAAGTTTGAGCTCAGCCTGGGCACCTTAGCCATTCAGGGAGACACTGTCTCAAGATAGGAATGCATGAGAAGGACTTGGGGGTAGGCCCGCATGAAGGCCTGGGTTCAGTCCCTGGAACTCGGGAAAATTCCCCATCTTCATTCCTTAGCCCTTGCTCACATGATACTGGGGTGCAGCCCAGGCCTAGCCTTGGAGTAGGGACACCTGAGGACCAAGTGGCCTGGACATCACCCCTGGGCCTTTTAACCTTGGCCAAGTGAGACCACCCACCCTGCCCTCTCTTGAGTTGGTGGCAGCTGGAGAGGGTCTGACCGAGTCCCGACCACTGGGTCTGAGACAGCCCTGGGCTTGCGGTCCAGCTCAGGTCTGCGTGGCCCACTCCTGGTCCTGCTGGGCACAGGCCCTGCCGGGCAAGGCCAGGACAGCAAGGAAGCCGGCTCTGCTGCTGGCCAGGTCGGGGCCGGGCTGAAGCTGCAGAACTGTGTGGCTGGCTCTGCCCGCCACAGACCCAGCCACATGCCCGTGAAGAGACGAGGGCACAGAGAAAATGTGTTTACACACAGCGGAACGCTACTCTTCCGCAAAGAGGGGTCTGCTCAGTCATTTCTAGAAAAAGGGTGCACTGTGAGACCGCAACGCTCAGGGAAATAAATCAGACACACGCAGAGGTGACCGTCACATACTGCAAACATGCACTGAGAAAAATAAAAACTGCAGAAAGAGATCCACGGTGACGCACAGGCCAGTCTGCAGCTCGGAGCGACAGAAGTCTCCTGTGCAGCGCGTGGCCGGCAGGCGACCTCCCCTCCTGCCCTTCTTCCTCCAGTCTCCCCGGGGAAGCCAGGTCTGTGCAAGGCTCTGTGGGACGGGGTGGGCCCCAGAGAGTCATGGGGACACCCCATGTCCCCATCTGTCACTCGGTGCCTGCTGCTGGGGCTGCGAGCAGAGCAGTGCCCCCCACTCACCGATTCCCTTCATAGCAGCGTAGAGGGTCTCGGCGTCCGGGTCGGGGTTGAAGTCGGTGCTGCCCTTCACCGTGACGCCCTCCTGTTCAACCTGCCAGAGAGAGAGGGAGAGAGAGAGAGAGAGAGAGAGACAGACAGACAGACAGACAGAGCGTGCCTGTCAGAGCGGCGGGGGCAGCCTGCCAGCGTGCGCGGGCACCCTTCGGGCGCTAAGGCCACCTGGGCCAGCTTGGTCAGCACCAAGCTCTCCAGGTCCTAGGTCCCCAGGCCAGAGTGGCCAGGGCCAGGCTGCGTGAGGGGAAACTATCCAGGCTGTGTCCTCTGAGGGTGCGTGGTTGGTTGGCCCTGCCACTGCTGGCTCCTTCGCCATCACGGGCCGCGGGGAAAAAGGAAAAGTCCTGCCAGGGCCGCGGCTGCCTGGACAGTGTGCGGACAGGCAGAGCAGCTTGTGGTCCAAGGAAGGTTTGAAACCAGCCTCCCTGTCCCCCAAGTGGGGACTTTAAGGAATGGGAGGGCCAGGGTCAGCCGGGCACCCCCACTGCTCAGGGGGCTGCAGGTCACAGACTTGTGGGGACAAAGGACTGTGTACAGTGGACCTCAGCGACATGTGGCCAAGTTCCAGGCCCGGACCTGCAAGCCTCCAGCCAGGCCGTGACGGGAGGCCCTGAGACCGTGGCCTAGAGGCCTCGGGCCTCTCTGGTGTGAGCATTACTGGGAGAGGCAGGAGGAGTGCAGGGAACTGGAGAGGCACGGAGTCTGAGGGAGACTCAGATTCCTCAGTGGAAAGTTCAGCTGTGCTGAGTCTGGTCTTCACACACCCTTCTACCTCCCCCTTCCTTCACTCCAACACCCAGAGACTTCTAGGTTCATCCTTTTACCCTTCCTTCCTGTTTCCTTTCCTTTCCTTTCCTTTTCTTCTCTTTTTTCTTTTCTTTTCTTTTCTTTTCTTTTCTTTTCCTTTCCTTTCCTTTCCTTTCCTTTCCTCTTTCTTTCTTTCTTTCTTTCTTTCTTTCTTTCTTTCTTTCTTTCTTTCTTTCTTTCGAGGTCTTGCTAGTTCAGGCTGGCCTGGAACTCACAGCAACCCTCCTGCCTCAGCCTCCCAAGTGCCTTTTCCTTTCTTTTTCTGTCCCTTCCCTTCCCTTCTCCTTCCTCGTGCCCTCCCTTGCTTTCATCCATCTATCCATTCACACATTCATCCATCTTCTTCCTTCCCACCTTCCTTTCATTTCTCCTTCCTCCCTTCCTACAATTCCTTCATGCATCCATCCTTTCATCTAAGACCCACATTAAATCCTAAAATCACAGAGCTGATTCTCAGCCCTGGCACATCTGTGGGAATCTTTCCCTTAAGCAAGAGTTTAGATCTGTCCGTCTCCTTGATGGAATTTCAAAGGTCTGGTCACAGACCTTCCGTTCTCCTTTCTGAGTACCCTGTGTTCTACAGCAGAAACTGTTAGAAACAATCCCCGTGGGAATTCCTGCCAGGTGGCCAGTGTGGTCCACACATGGCCCTGTGGGGTGCACTAAGTGTATACTGCGTCCCTTCCCGATAAAGTCCCATATGTGCTACTCCTCCTAGGTGTCCCCTGGAGTGCTGCCTGTGCCTGTGCTTTGGAAGCGACACTTAGCTCAGTGACACGCTGGCAAGTGGCGGTGTGGACCTCACCCACGTCCCGACTCCCGCCACACCCTGCCCTGGCCACCTCCCTGGTCTGCTGGTGACTCAGCCCTTCCCAGACTGCAGGGCGCTTGGAATGCTTGGGCGGGGACAGTCTCTCCCACAGGCACGCAGGTCTTCTGGGAGCGGGGCGCCTCTGGGCTCTAAGTGCTTGGAAAGCAGGTTAGGGACCCAGGCACCCAGGAGGGGTGGAAGGAGCCTCAGACTACCTGATCCCCTCCTGGCTGGCTGACCTCACCACACCCAGATGCCTTAGCCTGGCTTCCCAGAATAACCTTTTAGAACAAGGGGGTGATTGTCTAGAATCGGAATCCGGACTCCACCTGGCCTGGGCCCCCGAGGCTGCCCTCCCAGCGTGCTGGGTGAGATCAGAGGGGCCCTCTTTACGGGAGAGGTGACTCAGGCCTGCGCCGCAGAGGGGCCGCCGCGCCTTTGCCTCTCCTGGTTGGTCTGGGTTGCTCTGTCCCCCGCAAGAGGCCACACCCCAAAGCTGGGCTGCTCCAGCCACTCTTTTGTGTCCGTTTTCAGCCCAGGTTTGTGCCCAGGGGACAAGTGATCTACACTGACAGCCCGACCAACCATACACGGCACCCACGGTGTCCCCAGGCACAGGGAGGCCCAGACCTGCAGAGTTGGGGTTCAGAGTGGGGCTGCTCAGGCTGTAGCCCGGACCCCAGGGCTCACTGTGTGGCAGAACCCCTGGAGTTCCCTGCGGGCTGGGTCCCCCTGCTGACTCTCCCCCTCCCCAGTCCTGACTAACAGGGACATTGCTCCCTGGTGCCCACCCAACCTTCCTGTCCTGTGTCATGGGCACCGGTGGGTCCCCACCAGCAGCTGCTGGCCCAAGTTGCTCCCCACCTCAGGCCTTCAGGGCTCGCCGGGGCTCTGAAGGTTCAACCCTGGCCGCTTGGCCCTTGTGCAAGGCCCTTAGGGGCCTGCCTGCCTCACAGACCCGTCTTGTGCCCCTCCAGTGCCCTTGAGCCATGACGGCTGCTTCCCTCCACAGCGCTCCAGCCTGTCAGGGTCCTTGGAAATGCACAGGCTAGCTGCTCAGCCAGCCCTCGCCCCTCGAGATGTCCCCCAGGTCCCCTTCCTCTAGCTTCCCCTGCATCTCGAGGTCTCCTCATCTGGCCGCTTTCCCACGTGGCCCCGTCCCTGCCCGAGGTCCCGAGGGCCTGGATGGCTTCTTCTGGGTCTCCCCGGGACCTGGCCCAGCAGGCCCTGCCTGCCATGCTGCAGACCTCCTGGGTGCCGGCCCTGTCACCCTACTCGCCCACACTCACCCAGGCTTTCCACCAGGCCATTTTGGTCACTTCACGGCCACCTTTCCCAGGAAGACCAAGCAACACTGGTGGCCACTGCTTGGGGACTGGGCACGTCCTGCTCCACTGTAGGCTGTCAATCTGGCAGGAGTGGGTGTGGAGGTGCAGGCGGGTCCGGCCCCACCCCAGCTCCCTCCCCTCCCCTCCCTCTGGGCCCCGCTGGGCTCCTGGGCCTCACCCAGGCCCTGCCCAGGCTCGTCTGGGAATCTCCACACTCAGAGCCCCTGCTGTGGGCTGCAGTGGGCTGGCCAGCTGGGACCTGAGCAGGCTCTGAAAGCCGACTTGGTAAATATGGGTGTAGTTTCCTGCGGGTTTTGCTGGACCTCATTAAAAAAAAAAAAAGAATAAACCCTGTGTCCTTTCTCACTGCAGTTTTTATTTTTTAATTTAATTTTTATTAGTCCATAACGGCCACACTCACCCCGGGGACGCCCGCCCGCACAGTGTGTCCTAACCCTTTCACTTCCCTCCCTCTCCCTCAGTCTTGGCACCTATCTGCCTTTTATTTTGCTCTTTGGGTTTCTCAGTTTCTACACAGCCGATGGTGCAATGTGGGCTCAGCAGAGCACACAGGGACACAGGGCCTTGGTCCACAGGGCGTCACACTGTCTGGATGCCTCCCTGCTCACCGTGTGCTTGTTCCCCTGAGTCTCTGTCACAGCCCGAGGGTGTGGACGTGCGATTCGTGTGCCGGAGTAGGAGACGCGAGACCCGTGGAGGAGCAGGACCACCACCGTCCAGGCCTCTCAGACTTGCTGGCTCCTGCTCTTGGTGGGGACCCAGGGATGCTGGTGGCCCAGGGCAAGGGTCCTGTCTCTGAAAAGAATCCTTATCTTTGCTTCTCTGGGCTTTGTCCCTGGAGGCACCTGTCTGGTCCCCACGGCCACCCCTTAACCCGGCTACCTCCCACTCACCCTGGTAACCCGGGCTCCGGGGCCACCCTACCCAGGAAGCCTCCCCCGGGCTCTCCTTGCCCCTGGAGCGCTCAGTGAAACTGTGCAGGTGACAGATAAGAATTGTCCCAGCATGCCAAGCGCTCAGTTTCCTGGCCCAGGGTCAGGGCTCCTTGCTCTACCCAGGGTTGCGGGTTGTTCCTCCCGGAGATGTGGGCTGGGGTGCAAGGGATGGAGCAGGGCCAGCAGCTGGGATGGGGCACGCAGGCATGGCAGCCTCCAAGGTCCTCTCAGCTGCTGGGAAGCTGCCTGTGGCAGGGGCCTGGCTGAGAGACCCCAGGGCTGGGCAGTCTCCAAAGTCAGCCCAGGGCGGCCTGATTCTAGGCCTTGTGACCTGTGGGACAAGGGCGAAGGGCCATCTGCAGGGAACATGGGGTGTGCTGTGAGATGCCGTCAGAGGAGGGTAACTGGCCACCTCGGGTCTGTGGATTGGTGGACAGTCCCACGGGTGCCAGCCTCTCTGGGCCCTTGGGGAGCCCCATGGCTGGAACTGGGGTGCCGTCACTGGCCTGTCCAGAGCTCCATTGCTCCCCATGTGTGGGCATCGAGGTGTCCACAGGGCTACATGCGGGTGCTTGGCGCCAGTGACTCTGGGGAGTATGTCCCCTCCAGGAGGGTGGCTCTCAGGGTGGTGGACATGAGTCTCCTGCGGGAGCAGCAACGTGATCCCAGAGGGAAGGGCAGCCCTGAGGCTGAGACAGGCTCCTAGGCCCAGGGCAGGGAGGACACCAGCCCTGGCGTTGCCCTCTGTGGTCCTCAGGGCCTCAAACATGGCTTTGGGAGCGGGCTGGGCACATGCGGCCTCCTCTCAGCCAGGCCTCCGTCTCTATGACCCCCCATGACCCTTTGGGGTGACCTGAGTTTGTTTTCAAGCCTCCCTGCACAAGACCTCCTCCCCAGTGGGGACCTCTGGGCTCAGTATCCAACCCCAGTGTCACCTATCAAGTTCCACGTCCCCACGCTCTCTGGCCTGGCGCGTATGCCTCACTTGTCCTGCATCCCAGCCCCTGCACCCACATTCTGCCTCATGCCTGTTCCGCCTTGCCGTTGGCCTTTCCTCTCTTTTGAGTGGGCACTGGGGCACCCTGCAAGGCTGCCCATGACCCTCCCGTTCTGGCTAGAGTGACCCTTTTCCCTTGGGCCTTGGCTACCAGATGTCACCGAGCCAGGCCAGGGGCACCTGACGGAGCCTCGCTGTTCCTGCTCTGGACCCTGTGGCGTGGGCTCTGGCCTGGGGTCCCACAGAGCCTGGGGACAGTCTGAGCACCCTGGCTGGGTTTTCGAGGAAGAGTTCGTACTGTGTGCAGCCCACAGCTCGGCAAGCCGGGGAGGACCACACAAGGCTGGGAGCGCAGTGGAAACTGGCCCAGTACCTGGGGTGTGGAGGACCCAGCCTGCCTGAGCTCCAAGAGTCTCAGATCCCGCCTCAAGTGCCCCCACTCCTCACAGAGTTCCGGGCTGCGTGCAGACACTGTCCAGGGTGCCGCGTGCTGGCTTCCCGCCCCAGCTGCGGGAGGAGCGGAGGCTGGCAGTCCAGCCTGGCAAGCTGAGGACAGGGGTGAGGCAGCAGGGGGGAGGGGAAGGGGACCCAGGAGGGTGTGTGTGCACAGCTGTGGCCTGTGTCCAGCCATGCGTCACAGGCAGTGGGCGCCCTGCTCATTCCACTCTCATAGCCGGCAGGCCGAGGGGAGAGATGCAGCGCTGCAGAGGAAAAGAAGGCTGCGGGCAGAGGGAAAGAGGCAGCAGGATGGGGGTGCCCCGAGGGGCTTGTGTGGGCAAAGCAGGTTTCCCATCAGCCCCAGCACGCTGAGGAGGGCCCCGGGCTTCCTGCTGGGGCTGGCCCACAGGGTGGGAAGTGCAGGGTCCAGTGACTTCTTTGGAACAGACCTGGAGGACAGTCCCCAAGTTCCCTGGGGCTCTGGGGCCAGCGCTCAGCCTGAGGCTGGTTCTGCCAGTCTTGTGGTTGATGCGACACTGTGGACAGAAGTGGTAGGAAGGAGCGAGGGCGGTGGATGGTGGAGGTCAGACACGTCACCCTGGTGTAAACGGGAGATTGTCCAGCCTGACGGTCACTCAGAAACTCAGATCTGGTATACCAGACCTGCGTGAAGACTTGCCTGGTGCCCACACAGCACTTGTGACCCCCCGGGGACAGACCCAGGACTCCAGGTGTCCCCTAAGGAGGGCTTGTCCTCCAGCCTCTGTCGGTCTGCGACGCCCCCCCAGCCCTGTGTGTCTCCCTGGGCAGCAGCTGGCCCCGCAGTCCACCTGCTGTGCTGGTCCCTCTTGGCAGTCAGCTCAGCCTGAGTGGGGAGACGCTGCCACCCCCACCTCCCCTTCAGCACCCCAGGCTTCCACGGGCTCCATTTTCCACTTTTCCCTTCCCTTAATGTCTGCGCGCATTAAACTTCCAATTCAACTCCTTTTCCCAAGTTGGCTTTGGTCCTTTGTGAACTCTGCCTTTTCAGTCATTTATCCTCGCCTGTGTTTTAAGCCCCTCTTTTGTCTTTTTAAGCCTCTGCCACCTTCCTATTTAAACGGCCCTGTTATATCACGTGTGAGCTCTGCTTTCTTCCTCTGGGCCTCTTTATTTCTTGTGTCTTGTTTCTCCGCTGTCCTTACTGAGGTTCCTAGGATTTTCCCTCCCAGGGACCCTTTAGTTTCGGTTTCCGTCTGAATCCCGGTGTTGGGCTTGGCTTTGCGGAACCAGCCAGCATCCATCAATTACAGAGGGGTGGAGGTGTCAGCTTGGTCACAGTTTTCTGCACCAGCCTAGTGCAGAGCTGGACAGGGAGCCATGTGGGTTCTGGGCCCTGGCGGGGCCTGGAGTTTCTGGCTCTGCTTGCTGAGGTTGGCCCTTAGCTGCCTGCGGCTCCAGCCCAGAGGAGCAGCTCCCAAACCTACACTCCTCTCCCCGCCTGCCACGGAGCATCGGAGCCCTTTAGGCACAAGGCCTGATCTCCTATCGCCAATTAATGACCTGGCTTCCTTCACATTTACACCTTTAAGATGCTTCTACCCTGCGTGTGGGGCACAAAGGAGAGGGGCCGGGACAGGTGCCCTGCTGAGCAGGAGTGGCCAGGTGCCCGGCTCTGTGGGTGGCACTGGAGGGAAAACGGAGACATGGGTGGAGGGAGGTTAAAACAAGGGTGAATGAACAGTGGGGTGCGCACAGCATCACAGTGCTGGTAGGCGTATGGGTTAGGGTGGCACGGTGAGGGAGGGTAGAGATACGACTGTTGTGGCGAGGGTGGCAGGACGAGGTGAAGGCCGGTAGTGACAGCTCAGTTATCCGGTCAAGGCCGGCGTGTTGGATGGGGAGTCACACCAATATGAAGTTGGCTGGGTAACAGCCACTGTGGGCTGCAGGAATCAGAGGTCACCCAGGTGCCCTGGCCTGCAGCCGAACAGGAGGAGGCGGCTGACGCTGGGAAGAAGAGAAGGCGGCGGTGTGGGTGAGAACCAGGACCTTCCAGCTCCCGGATGCTTGGTGTTGGCCGTGCAGAGGGCTGGGTGCTGCCCTGTGGGCTGCCCTGCAATAGTTCTCAAGGCGACTCGCTGGGTATGGGGACACATGATGAGCGTAAAACCAGCTCAATAGCGAGACTGAGGTCTCCACCATATTTGGTCCACGATTGCAGTGATACTGTACTTGAAATCCAGTTTGAATGGAGACCTAGTAAGCAAATATAAGCTCTGAACGCCACCTTCTGGACCAATTTACCATCACACTGGCTCCACCTCTTCATCCTGGGCCCCCAGGTGGCTCCTGGGTACCGGATGCCTGAGGCCCTGCCAGGCAGGAAGGCCTTTCCTGCCCCTGGGGGACACCTCCCAGGCCATCTTCTCTCTGGGCAGAGCTGCGTTCCTGTGATGCCCCATCTACCCATGGTGAGCTGGGAAATTGAGCCCTTGAGTTTGACTACCCACTCAGACTGGGCTCCCAAGGTGAACCACTGTTCTTCTGGCCTGGGTGTCCTTAGAGCCCCAGAACCTCCAGGGATCACGAGCCTGGGGCCACCACCCAGGGTGATCGGGACGCTGGCCCACACCACCCCGGCTCCTCACGGTTAGAGGAGACGACGATGCTTCTCCACGGTCCTGTCACTAGCTGGCAGGCGGCTGAGCTGCTGGGTCCTGAGCCGCCGTCCCCTGCTGGAACCCACCGTGTGGCAGTGGCTGCTCAGGAGTTTGGTGGGTGCCAGGCAGTGTGTCCACGACCTCACCCAGTGAGACGGCCCTGCCGGTGGTACCTCGCTCCCCCAGGACGAGGGTTCTAAGGAGACCGTGGCTTTAAATGTGCCCGGGACCCCCATGCGGAGAGGAGCTTCTGAGCGTGTCGCTGAGAAAAGCTGGCGTGCCCTGAATGGTGTCCTGCTGGGTCCTCATGCCAAAGTCCTGAGCCTGCGTCTGAGAATTTAGAGGTGAATTAAATTAAATGAGACCATGACGGGGCTGCGCCCCATGCAGGATGGCTGGGGTCCTCATAAGAAGACATGGGAACACAGACACAGGCAGCGGAGGATGGTGGGCGGAGACAGTGGGAAGGTGGCACCTGCTGCCAAGCCTCCTGGGCACTCAGAGCCTCTGGACTGTGCCCATTTCATACCATGGTCAGGATCTGAGCTGTCCCTAGGGCCTGTGCATGCAAGGCTTAGTCCTCAGCTTGGCACTGTGGGGGACTGGTGGAAACTTCTGTGAGGCAGGGCTCAGGAGAGGTCACAGACAGCTGGGGACATGTCCTTGAAGGGGATGAGACCCTGGGCCCCCCTCTCCCTCTTCCCAGCAACCAGGAGTGCAGAGCTTGCTCCACTGTATTCTCCCCTCCATGACGTGTGGCCTTACCTCAGATCCTAAAGTGACTGCGCCACCCAGCCACAGTCTGAGGCCACCAAATCCTCGAACCTCGAACACAAACCTTTTTTCTCTTTAGGTTGATGATTTCAGGTATTTTGTCACAGTAATGGAAAGCAAAAACACCTCAATTTTGGATTTCTAGCCTCCAGATTTGTAAGAAAACACATTTTGATTTTTAGACCATCTGGTCTGTAATGCTCTGTGATAGCAGAGCCCTTTCAAACCAATGCATGGGTTTGCCACTAACAGCCCAGCCCTTGAATTCTTGCACACAAGGGATGGCACTTGCATGTCTCCTCATTGTCTGGGCTCAGTCTTCCCATCCCAGGGGGCACAGGCCAGTTGTAGGATGAGGCCAGCAGGCAGGAGACGAGACCTGGGGAGAAGCTGGGCAGGGGGTGGGGTGGGCACAGCTAAGGGCCTCTGTCTGCTTGCACAGCTCAGCTTCCGAGGGGACGGAGAAGGGAGGTGGTGCCAGAAAGGAGCAGAAATGAAGGACGTGGGTGGCAGGGCCACTCACGGGACACAGATGGGCAGGGTCCTCAGCATGCAGAAGACAACTCTGGAGGAGCCTGCCCAGCCCACGGCCACACCCGCCAAGGTTTCACTAGGCCCCAGGCACAGCCCACGGCAGCCGTGTTTGTAGGAGATGGCTCTGTGGTCGGACCAGCAGTGGGCGCTGCCTCAGTTCAGCTCTGCAGCAGCCTGTGTGTCGCGCTGGGGCTGCAGCTCAGTGGCAGAGCACTTGTCGGCATGTGGGAGGCCCTGGGTTTCAGGCCCGGCCTCTTCAATCTTTGTGGCTGTGCCCTGACGGGGACTGTGAGACCCCTGTCCCTTCCTGAGGAGGGGCTGCTTGTTCTCCCAACCTCCCACGGCTGCTCTGAGGCCGAGTCTCCAAGGGGGCCGGACCAGACCACGGCATCTACCCCGGGGTCGCAGCCCCTCCTCCAGTCCTGACGCTGTGACTCTGTTTCCCTGGAGTGCAGGGAGAGACAGATGTGCTGCCGGAGAGGGCAGAGGCCAGGAAGGGTGGAAGACACCCAGCTCCCGTCCTGGCAGCAGGCGGGACCTGGGCATGGGAACCGGACCGTGGCAGCTCCAGACAGCGCAGGACAGAGAGGCTGGAGAAGGTGCGAGAAAGAGCGATTCCCGGAACGAATGAAAGGTTGGAGTTATGGGACCCAGAGAAAACCTGTGAACCACTCCTACATGTGTGACACAAGTCACTCCAGCCAGCCCAGTCACTTTGCACACCTGGGGACAGTGTGGTCATCGCTGCCCATCAAGTTAAACCCACAGTGAGTCAAGTCCAAAGCCTGGTCTTTTTCTGCATGTGTGAACTTCACAGAAATTCATCTGCCAAGCTGGAGGTGGCCTGCAGGGCACTGGGGGCAGATGGGAGGTGCTGTCTAATGCTCAGGATGGACTGGGCAGCCTGGCCCTGGCCCCTGGGGACCCCTGAGGTCCTCAGAGCCTCTTATCGGGTTCCCTTGCCCATGTCCCCTTCTCCTGGGTCAGGCGGACAGCGGTCCGTGTGCTGGTGTTACACACAAGACCCTGCCTTCCTCTCTATGATGAAGCTATAAGGAGGTTTGCTTGCTCTGGGAAATGGGGGGAATCTCCTGAAATCCCCTGGGTTTGGGACAGCGAGGAACCTCTGGAAAGAGACATTACTCTTCCAGCAAGGGCTGGCCTCTTTCTGGGACCATTCAGGATCTGGGTAGCCAAAAAGAAAAAAAGCAAAACCAAGGACACACAGCCCTGGAAATCAGAAATTCCAGTACTTCTTTCTGCACAAAAGGGAAGCAGATTCAGGCTGGTATTTGCATACAGATACTTTGGGGGCTCTTTTCGAGGGGAACTTGGCATAAATGCCTATTCTTCTAGCCCTCGGTGACAGTGCTGTTGGAAACGAGCCTCGTTCCTGCCTGGCATCAACAGGACACCGGGGTGTGTGTCCTGGCAGAGGCGGCCCTGGTACGTTTCAGGCTGGAGCATCCAGGTGGGTGCCACTTGCTGATCGCCAACGCCCTTTGGTGATGAACCGAGACAGAAAACACTACGTTCAATTCAGTATCAAAGATCTCTTAGTCATAGAATTTTTTGCCTTTGGAGGGGGGGTGGTGGGGGTGAGAGTGACCGAAGGATTCCGCGGATTTCCGGGTAAGAGGCGAGAGAAGCGGCAGGATCCTGGGACAGACTGAGGGACAGTCGGAGCACTTGGCCGGGAGCTGGCACTGAGTGTAGATGTTGGCCGGGACATTGCCCTGGCTGGGCACCACGTGCATCCTCGGGGTGCACGAGAGCTCTGGGACGCGGAAACAGTCCCTGCTGGGTTGCGGGCAGATCTTCGGGGTGCACGGTGCCCGTGGGACGGGGCAGCAGTCCCTGCTGGGTTGGTGGTAGATCTTCGTGGCGCAGGGCGGCTGTGTGAGGTGGTAGCACTTCCTGCCTGGTTGGAGGCAGATCTTCTGGCCACAGGAGCCCTGCCCGCAGTGGGGAGTCAACAGGATGATGTCGGCAAACCTCCCCTGTAAGGAAGAGAAGAGGGGGGCAGTCGCCAAGGCACCAATGGGAGTTGGGCCCGAGGCTGTGGGTGCCAGCTGGAGGGGGTGAGGTCAGGACCCATCGGGGTGGGCGGAGTGGGCCTTCCTTGTCGAGACTGCCTTTGAATCAAATCAAACCGCAATCAAAATGGAGTCACTTGTGTCAAGCACTAATAAAAATGAAAATTAATATAGAGAAAGCTGGGTTTACGAAGGACAGGCTCTCCCGCTTGGTTGTTTGAGAAACACGACTGCAGATCCATAGCTGTGAACCACAGCCACCTCCGAGCTTTCACGTCGGCGGGTTTGCAAACACCAGCTCCGCAGCAACCCGGTGCCCAAAGGTTTGTCCCTTTTTAAATCCCTTATCCCCAAAGATACGCCTCCAAAGACATCTATCCACCAGCTGCCTGTGCTTTTGCTGTATCTGGTGTCAGAAATGGGGCCACCTGCAGAGGACGGCAGTGATTTGGGGGACCAGGTAATGGTGCCCACCTCGAGCCTGGCGTTCCCTGCCTTACTTTTCTGCCCCCACGCATCTTCTCCTAGCTGGAGCCCCTCTCACTTTGCCTGGGAATCCCCACTGCATTCATTCGGGATCCACTTGGCCTGAGGCTTCCTTAATCAAAGAACCTCGCGTCCCTCTTGGACCTGTCACTTTTCTGGGAGCCCCCTCTGGCATAAGGCTAAGCATCTTTCTGGTTTCTAAGGACTCGCATTCTGCCTGTGAGCACACTAAGTCTCTTTCTGGGGAATTCATTCCTCGTTTTCCACGCCTGATGTAGTATTTCATTTTACCTGCACACTTTGTTTAAAATGGTTGGGAATTCTCTTGTCTTGCCATTCTCTCTCTCTTTTTTTTAATACATGTATCTGTAGGTAATTTGGTTCTTTTACTCCTTGCTTGTTTCTGAACTTTTTTCAAGAGCCAAAGTGAACGCCGAAGTGCTGCAAATGGTGTGGCCGCTTAAAAGCCAACAAGGCATTTGATCTTCAAGGAAGTGGGGGCCCTGACTTCCAAAGGAAAAAGCCTCCTTTGTAAGGATAGACAGGTCACGGATAGGCAATTGACGTTATGATACCTGTCAGTCACAACAGTTTCCGTGCAACTGGGGAAAACAGGTCACAGGCTGGGCAAGCTAGGGTAAAGGTCTTCAAACAAACAGTGAATGAATTTGTGACAAGTACACGCATCCAAGCCAAGCAGTGTGCTCAAAACCTTAAAACTAACTGATGGGTTTGAAGGATTTTCATTTGTTCTTGAAAGATTCACAGAGATAAAGTAGGATCTCAGAATTCCAGAGCGTCCACAGCGCTTCCTCTCCGGGGACTCTAGCTGGCTTTGTCACAGTCTTGTCCCATGCACACTTTCGTGCTAACTGCCAGGTTCCACCCTGGATGCAGTCCTGGCCTGTGTGAACACTGGCCTTGGCAGGCAACAGCGCTTGGCTGGGCTGGGCTGGAGGTGGGGAGTCTCCTCCCCGCCCAGGTCTGAGTAGCCATTGTCTGCTGCGTCCTCACCCTCCTCACATGCGGAAAGAGGACCGTCTCAGTCCCCAGCCCAGGAGAGGTGCCAGTTGCCATCATATAGGGCACCTTGTGTCTTAGGGCCCCCTACTATGGGGTTTTGCTCTGAGACGTGCAGAAGAGAAACAGCACAGAGAGAGAAAGAGGAGCTTGGCATTCTCCTGTGTGCCCGGGACAGTCCCAGGAAGATGGCTGCTCTCCTGGTGTCCCCACCAGCTGAGGAGCCAGACCTGTCTCTAGCCACCCTGACGAGGAAGAGGCCATCTGCTGTCAGATGGGCCTGGATTGGATCTGGAGACAGGACCCTGGGGACTGCTGGTCATGTGGCTTTATTGGTGCACCTGACTGTCCCTTATCTCTGCCATGGTGTGGCCCCAAATTCTTAATAATTTCATGTAATGGTCCTTGAGAAGTTTGGAAGTTTAACTTAGTGACTCATCAGGGGCCAGGTGGTCACTTTGTAAACATCTTGAGCCTGTGCAAGAGGAGGGCACGGAGATGGTGTGAGTGCTACACTTGCCCCAGAGCGTGGTGGCCTGCTTCCAATATAAGAGAGGAAAGGAGGCTTGCTCCTTCTGTGCCCCCCTTTGTGCTCTTGTTGCTTTTGCTGCCTTCTGCCACCTTATACTGGTTGCCCCTGTGCCATGTCACCCTGCCTTGGAGCCAGCTGATTACGGATTGAAACCTCCACAAACTGTGAGCTAAACAAACCTTTCCCTCCTTAATTTTGGGTGTCAGGTATTTTGTCTCAGCAACAGAGAAAAGTAACCAACACACTTCAGGGGATGCTTTTTATCCCTTTTTGTGAGATGGAAAAGTGGATCTAGGACAGGTTAAGCCACCCAGCGTGGCCGAGTCAGATTCTGCCGTGGTTGCCCTTGAAACTGCCATAAGGGCTCCTCTTAATGCAACACAGCTGCCCCCCAAATAGATTCCTGTCCCTCCACATACATCAGATACGAAAAGCCTCACGTCAGGAAGGACCGCGGATCTGTTCACTGGGCCGCGTCTGCCTGGGCCTGCTCATCCATCCATGTGTGCATTTGCCAATTTGTTTGTCAGAGAGCTTTTATCTGTGAGCCCGGACATAAGACCGCTGCTTCAGCAAAGCTTGTTCCCGTCAACATTCCAAACCGCACGCCTGGTGGGTGTCTGTCTCCCTCCTCCACGTCTGTGTGACCACCAGCATCGTTGCGAACAACTTGACCACTGGATTGACAAAGACCGCGTTTGACTCCTGTCTTTCGCTTCACGGAGTTCAAGCTGCCCCAGGGTGTTTGCACCGGTGGCTTCTTCTGCTTGGAAGGAGCTCCTCTGACTTGCTCTCCACCGACTGACGTTTACCAATTTATGTTCATAGTAAATATCAGAGTCTTCTCTGGCCAATCAGATGTTTGCCGGCATACTGGTGACTTAATTCTCTGGACATTTGTTTGTCACCTCCTGACATTCTCCAAAGAAAATGTAAACCCATCGTGACGGTGGGCTTTCTTCTTCTGGTTCATTCTGTGTCCCCAGTGCCTGATGTGGAATAATCTTTGCTGAATTAATGGGGACAGTGAAGCCCGTGACTGTTCGCCTTCATGAGTTCCTTTGTGCTGCGATGCTTACCTAGATCTGTACGCCGAAATAATCTACTTGCGTTTGTTTTATTCCACTTATTACCAGTAAACTATTTATCTATGTAACGTTTGGAACGATTTGGGATTCATTCTGTTACATCATTCCCCAGTAGCTTGTCAAATTTTACAAAATCAAATTTTCCACAATCATGAAGCACGCAGTAAGCATACAGGAGTCCACCCGAGATGCCCCCGTGGCGCTCGGAACACTGAGGTGACTGCTGTAACAGCCCAGCCTGTTGGTCCCAGGCAGTGGTTGGTTGATTTGGGGCTGTGGTTTCACAAGGCCATTATTTAAATTGTTTGAGCTTCAGGTCTTGGCCTAGGATGAGGTAAAGTTTCCTTCACTATTTTCCCTTTATGAAAATTCCTTAAGTTTATTATTTGGGGGTGAACTTTAGAGTCATTTTGGTGAAATTCCTTAAAATGTTTGATTACAATTTTCACTAAAGTAGTACGATGCTTATGAATTTCTCTGGGAAAAAGTGACATTGTGGTTCAGGCTTTTATATTTTCAAACCTTCTCTTACCACGATGAGTAAAGCTCTGTGGTCTTTTTATCGCAGGTGGGTATATTTTTGTGCATAGGTGTTTGGGTTTTTACTGTTTCTAAGAACAGAATGGAATCCACTTTGCTTATTTCCAGATCTTTCTGCTCATTTACTCTAGTGTGCAATCATTCACCCTGTTGTTTACCCTTGGCTGCAGGAGGCCTCAGCTCCCAGAGCACTAAGGCAGGTGTGCGTGTGGGGGGCTGGAGCGGCAGGTGCAGGGCTGAGATGAGTCAGAGCAGAGAGAGTCTGTGGGGTGATTGCAAGGGACAGGAGAGGTGCCTGGGGGTGCCTGGGTGTCTCCTTCCTTTCTCTCCTCCTTCCTCTGCCAAATGCCGAGATCTAAGACATCACCCAACCTCTCCCTGGTGAAAGGACGTTTCTCGAAGTGGTCAGCAGGCATTTGGCGGGTAGCTTTTGCTGCCAGGGCTGGGAGTTCTGCTCCTGTCTCTGTATTTCCTGATTGTTTCATGGGGATGTGTTGGGGGATGAGTGGGATTAGAGGGCTGCCTGCTGCCATGGAAACCTCTAGCTAGTACCTGAGACTTTCCCGGATGGCACTGGCTTGCGGGACAGTTAATTAGGGCTCCCGGGCAGTGCAGAGCCACAGTTTGGCTTGTCACAGTGCTGCTTTCACGTCAAGGTGAGAAGGAGAATGCAGGAGGCCTTGCTCCTGAACGCATCCTGCGGCCCATCTATCGCCAAACTGCCACTGCTTCCCGGCAAATAACAGACACAGTTCACGACCATCACTGAACATCAGAGGCTCCCTTGCATCACGGATCACCTTGCATCACGGAGGGGAGCCTGGAGCCGGGCTGCAGGGGGCGTGCCCTGTGTCTCCTGGCCTGTGGCTGTGGGTGGCTTACTCCACCTTGCAGAGACCCTGGATTCCTTCCAACAGTAGTTGTTGGGTTGATTAAAAGCACCCATTTGTAGGAAGCACCCAGAACAGAGCCTATGTAAGAGGAAGGTGCGACCCCTGGGGGCTGCTGTGAGAACGGAATGCCGTCTAGATCCCAGAAGGCCCCAGGGTGGCGGCAGTGATGGGGTCCTGGGAAAGGCTGGCCTTTGCTGCAGGAATCATATTCAGGGAGAGAGGGTGAGCTTCACATCGTTAGCCTGAGTGCCTGCCTGGGCTAAGAGGCACTGAGCTGTCGCGGGGTAGTGGACAGAACTCCGACCTGGATGCGAGGCGGGGTTTGGCTCAAGCTTAAGGAACTGGAGTGAGCCCTGCTCCTTCTTTTGTGTATCCGGAAGAGGCACAATGAGAAACCTTCCTCTGGGGAGCTGCAAGCCATGGGGCAGACAGACGCATGCATTTAACAAAAGTTGCAACCAAACAAAACGGCCTGCTTTGGGTAAACTGAGCTCGGATGTGCTGCATCCTAACAAGCACTAAAAATGGTACTTTTAAGAAGACTGTGACTTCCAGGACCCTGTTAGAGTCAGCCGAGGTGTTCAGATTGGCCGTCCCTTGATTACATTTAGTCTGCTTTCCTTCCAGCCCCACCATACCCCAAATTCCTCAGGAAAACTCAAAGTTCGTAAGTTGGCTCAATGAGAAAGTAGAGTAGGAACCTGACCCTAAGATAAAGGAACAGGGTGAGAGAAGTCAGAGAATGCTTGGATTATCCATCCCAAAACAGCTCCAAATCCCGGGCTCGTACCTGTAATATCCTTCTGGGGGACGGGTCACCTTTTCCTGCCTTCTCCAACCCCGCAGTGAAGCAGGCTCTGGGAAACCGTCTCTTTCTAGGGCCTGGTCTCTATTTTTTTGAGTGTGTTCCTTTTCATTTCTGTCCAATAAACCTTTCTTATGTCTCTTACTGAGGAGTCCTGAAGATTCTCTTTTTGAGATGGGAATCAGTGAATTTGCAAAGCCATTCTATGACTCAGGTGGGTTGTGATAGATTCCCCCTTCTGAGAGACAAAACAATCATCATGGTGACAATTCAAAGCTGTGCCATGATAACGCACACCTCCTTCTTCCCAGAAGCCCCTGTGGCTTCTCCTTCCCAAAAGTCTGTGCCAAAACTCAGGCATGTAAGGATTTACCCAATCCCCTGCACTCTCACAAAATAAATCAGCTCACATCAGTCCCCAGAGCCCCACCCCCATCACAGCCTGTGTCAGGCAGAACCTGCCCTTTGTCTGCAGGGAGCCCCCACAGCCTTCTCTGTGGTGACTCCCTCGGTGCCCTCATTAAACTCTTTTCCTATCTAGTCGTCTCCTCTATTTTAATATTCTGTGCTGCTTTAGATTGAGTACAAACTTCCCACTCAATCAGGTTGCAGTTCTGATCTCAGCTTTGGGGACTTGTCCACTAACGTGAGGTCACCTTGGTCCAGTGCACAGGGCACAGGTGGAGCGCAAGGACCAAGTGGGCTGTGAACCCCATGAGAAGTAAAGTGGAGAATGGACATTCAGGCAAGCAGGACAGGCCTGAGAACCCTGCCAGAGAGAGGCCGGAGCCCCCTGCTAGAGGAGCTCCACACCGAGCAGCCCTGTGCGGATTCGGGGGCCTGGGGTGCCTAGCTGCTTCTCCTGAGCAGCACCGGGCTGTCCAGCAGCACAGAACCGCTAGATACCCACGCGGCCAGCTGCTGGGACGGAATTGCCAGATTCAGGGAGCAAGACCAGTGCAGCTTCACACGGGCCCTGGGCGCCGCACGCCTTCTACCCCCTGCCCTGTCTCTGCAGAAGGGCAGGATGTGGACCCGAGACCATGCAGAGCAGGGCTCAGGGACCTGGGTTTGAGCAGGGCAGTCCTGAGGCTGACCCAGCAGGGACCTGGACTGTGGGGTGGTGGGAGCCAGGCTCAGGATCAAGGTCTGATGTCTCCTCCTGTGTCATGCACACTCTCTGGGCGTCTGTCCCTGGGTAACATGCTCAGCTACAGTGCAGTTCGAGGGAGGATTACACGGGGACACAGGGACAGTCTTAGGCCTGTAGCCGGCCTGCAGGAGGACGTGGTGAGTACCAGCCCTCGGTGTTAGGAAATTCCAAGGAAGGAACCCTAAGGATGTGGCTCCTCCCCATGGTTGCCAGGCAGTGACACATCTGGTAAATGGGTCCGTGCTAGTCCTCCGGTCCTCCTGCCCCAGGTCACCAACACAGAGTTGACGTGGGTGCCAAGATCAGACATCATCTGGGGAGCTCTAGCTCTGTGTCCCGTATCCTGGGGTCCCCCTCAGCACGGGCCCAGCTCAGCCCAGAGCCACAGTCCCAGGAACAAAGCAGTGGCCATTCTGCCCCTGGGAGTTTTCCAGCATTCCACTCACCGGGACTCTGGGCTGGCACCACGTCAGCGGCATTGGTTGGCAGCCCGGGTAGATGCAGTTACAGCAGGAATCCAGGTTGCCCTGCAACACAGACGTGAAACTCAGGAAGCACAGAGCATGGACATGGCCAGGCTTCCGGCTGTCCACTGGCACCAAAGACACAGTACTACAGGGCCACCTCTCCTCCCAGGCCAAGGGTTCAGAGCTGCTGTCTCCAGAGAGACAACCCAGGTCACCGCCCCTGTTCCAGACCTTCTCACCTCCATAGTTCTGGCCCCACATCCACAGCAAGAGACAATCACTGTGGGGCTCGTGTTCACAGGGGGTGGGGGAGGGGGTGGCGGGGGAGGGGGAGGAGGAGGAGGAGGAGGCCATTTATCCTCTTCTTGATCCTAGAAGCAGAAAGAGACCTGTCTGTAGCCTCTGGGGGGCAGGGACATCAGGCTCTGCCTTGGCACCACACTTGGGATCAGCTAAGGTTTTTGGGGTGACACAAAGGACTGTGAGCAGCACCCCAGTGAGGGGGGCCCTGTGTAGACAGCTAAATTCCCCTGGCCTATGGTGGGCCTTGGTCTCTCGAGGCCGCCCTGGCTGGCAGAAGCCTGGCTGGGTCTGTAGGGATTGGGGCATTGCCTGCTGACTGTCCTGTCCCCCTGGCAGATGCTACCTCCTCGGGCCACAGTGCACCCAGCATAGGACCCCTGCTTCCCAGCTAGGGATCTTCTCTTGCTGTGGATGCAGATGCACCCCCAGCCAGGTCCCCTGGCCCAGGCACCCAGCACTTCCCGTCCAGCCCAGCTGAGCCCCAGGCTGCCCCACCCTATCCCTGTGCTCCCCTGGGGCCACCCTCACAGCTCAGCCTCATCCTCCCTCCACCCTCAGCCTTGCGGCCCCCAGGCTGCACCCAGCTATCCCTGCCCTGCAGGAGACGGGGACAGCCAGGGCGCACACGGGCCAGCGCGCCTTCCCACAGCCCTGAGCGCTCGGATCCCAGAGGCGCCGTGGGAATCATACAGCCAGTCAGGTCAGTGGGGACAGTGACTGCCGAAACAGGCCTCAATGTGGTCCATCTGTGACAAAGACCAGGAGCAGCAGGGCATGGAGCCGGGGGCTGGTGCCATCGCGTCCCCTGTCCTTCCCTCCTGACCTTCTGCCCCAGGTGGGGTGAGGGATCTTGGGCACAGGCTTTCTGGGGCCTTATGTGACAGTCAGTATCCCCCCCCATGGGCCTGGGACAACACCGGGGTGCAAAGCAGGGCTCACCTTTTCTGGCTGGGGTGTGGTTGGTGTTTCTTTCGCTGGCTGGAACATAAAGAGACATAGTAAGGGTTGAGAATGTGGGTGTTGCTGTGGTTCACTGAGGGCCCCCAGGTGGCCTGTGCCGATGACCTGGTCCCAGGACCAAGGGTGCTCTCTGGGGACATCATGGAGTCTTCCATCCTCCTGCCCCTCTGGCCCTCTCTTTCGCCCAGGTGAGTGTGGCACCCTAGGCACAGGCGTCAGGGTGCCCTCTGGAAGGACAGCGCGGTCCTGGGTGTGTGACGGCGTCAGGACCCAGACGTCCACTTACTTCAGGCTCAGGCGGAGGTGCTGGCGGCTTTCGTTGCTGGAATGGAAGACGGACACATCAAGGGGTGCTGGTGGGTGGGCTCTGCCTGGGCCCTGTAACCCAGGGGACCCTGGTCTAGGGCACCAGCAGGACATGGCCTCGAGGTGTCCATCGGGTAACCTGTCCCTGTGCCACCGTATCCAGCAGCCCAGCTGACCCCAACGCCCTTCCTCGGGACACTGCTGAGCTGAGCCAAGGCACTGTGGCCACCCAACCTGCCCTGCACTGCAGGACACTCCTGTCCCCTCCCTCCTTGGGGGCCCAGCTTCCCCTACCCTCCCTGCTGTCTCCTGTGGGGTGTCCCCTGCTGTCCCTGCTGGCCGCTGCCCTGGGCAGAGCTGGACACCTGCTCTGTGGGCGTGTACCCCTCTAGGCCTGCTGTCCTCCCTCCTCCAGCTCCAGGTGCTCCTTCCTTC
>PVJX010008395.1:0-65876 GCA_004027295.1 Dolichotis patagonum
ATTTATTTGCCATTCGTATTTCTTCATCTGAGAACTGTGTATTCATTTCAGATGCCCATTTTTGGATTGGGTCTTTGAATTTCGAGGGTCTGATTTTTTTAAAATTCTTTATAAGTTCTAGACAGAAGTCCTTTGTCTGAGGCGCTGTCCATGAAGATTTTTTCCCAATTTGTGGGTTTTCTTTTCACTCTGCTGGAAATCTCTTTTGACATGCAGAAGCTCTTTAATAAGATGTGGTCCCAGTTATTGATTCTGGGAAGTACTTCCCGTGTACTTTGGTTCTTGTTCATGAATTCTCTTCCTACCCCTATATCTTTGAGATTCTTACCTACTGTGTCTTCCAGCAGTTTTAGTGTTTCTGCTTTAATATTTAGATCTTTGATCCATTTAGATTTTAGTTTAGTGTATGGTGATAGACATGGGTCTAGTTTTAGTCTTCTGCATATGGACAGCCAATTTTTCTAGCACCGTTTGTTAAAAAGACTGTCATTCTTCCAGCGAGCATGTTTGGCCCCTTTATCAAAGATAAGGTGGTTGAGTGAGTTTGCGGTTGTGGTTGTATCTTCCAATCTATTCCACTGATCCTTGGGTCTGTTTCTATTCCAGTACCATACTGACTTTATCACTGTAGCTTTGTACTATAATTTCAAGTCGGGGATTGTGATGCCTCCTGCCTTGCCTTTGTTGCTTAGAATTGCCTTTGCTATTCTAGGTCTCTTCTGGTTGCAGATGAATTTTAGGAGTGATTTCTCTACATCTATCAGGTATGTTAGTGGTATTTTGATTGGGATGGCATTGAATCTGTATAGTAATTTTAGGAGAATGGCCATTTTTACAATGTTTGTTCTTCCTATCCATGAACAGGGGATGTCTTTCCATTTTCTGAGGTCCTCTTCGATTTCCTTTTTCTGGGTATTATAATTTTCACTGTATAGCTCTTTTACTTCTTTTGTGAGATTAATTCCTAAGTATTTCATTTTTTTGGATGCTAGTGTAAAGGGTGTAGTTTCTCTTATTGCTCTCTCAGTACTTTTGTTGTTAGTGTATAGAAATGCTATTGATTTTTGTGTATTGACTTTGTATCCGGCCACCTTGCTGAATTTGTTAATTATATCTAGGAGTCTTTCAATAGAGTTTTGGGGGTCTTCTATGTAAAGTATCATGTCATCTGGAAATAATGATAATTTAACTTCCTCTTTTCCTATCTTTACTCCTTTTATTTCTCTTTCCTGTCTTATTGCTCTGGCTAGAATTTCCAGTACTATGTTGAATAGCAGTGGTGATAATGGACATCCTTGTCTTGTGCCTGATTTTAAGGTAAAGGCTTTCAGTTTTAATATATTTAAAAGTTTAAAAACAAATTTAATAAAATTATTACAATAAAAGACATATTGCCATTAATCTCCTTCAAAATATACCCCCAAATACCTTTCTCCTATCATTCTGTTATTTTTTGAAATAGTTCTTGGACGTCCTCACTTGTGAGTATCATTTCATGACTGCCTTGGTTCTTGAATTGATTCAAATGTTTATAAATTACTATTAAATAAAAACATTATGGTGTGTCCTCAGTCACCATTATTCACTAGATCTAGCACTGTGTGACTTCTGGCTCTTTTTCAAAGCAACATGGCCATGAAAGGTAAATGTTTTTAGCTGACTGGAGACATCAAGTCACCCAGGACAGCACCACTAAAGATATACAAAGGACAACTCCCAGAACTGCCTTAGAAAGAGCCACTTTCTAAATGAGCAAAGAATGGTTTTGGAATGAGCAGGGAATTTTTGAGGGGATTAATGGCAATGTATCTTTTACTCTGTTAAAATTTTAAAAATTTAAACATTCACTGTAATTTTATCACATTTTATTCATATAACGTGCGTGAACACACACACACACACACACACACACACACACACACACCTTCCTGGCTTTTAAAGATCATAGTGTAGTATTGACTCTTGACCCTGCTCCTTTTAAAAAGTTAAATTCACACTAAATTCCCAGAATGTGTGAATTTATTTTACTTTACAAAAAGGTATTTGTAGATATAATTAATTTAAGGGTTTTAAAGTGACAAGATCAACTGGGCTTATCCAGGCGCATCCTGAATCCAATGGCACATGTCCTTACAAGACCCACAAAGAACAGGTATGCAGAACAGAGACAGGCAGACATAAAAGAGGACAGGTGAAGACAGAAGCAGAGGTTGGGGCTATGTAGCCCCAGCCAGACACACAGAGGACCTGATGAGAAGACGGAGGAAGAGACTGTGAAGATGGGACCATAAGCCAAGTAGGACAGACTGCCATCTGCAACCACGAGTTTCAGGAGAAATGGAAGGAATCTCCACTACTGCCCCCCACAGAGAATGAAGTCTGCTAGGATCTCGACTTCAGAACTGTGTGCAAGTACTTTTCTGTTCTTTTAAGTGGCCAAATTAAAGAAACGCTGTTTTGGTGGACTTTGGAAACTTGTACACACAGTAAATACAATGCCTCGTGCAGAGTAGGTATTGGCTAAATGTGTTTTTATAAGGTAGAATTCCTGTTCTTCTTTATAAGAGTTCGATTACACTGCCTTAAAAAAAATCCTAGAATTAATACTCTTGTATCCCATGTAACGTCCCCCCAGTGGCATAGCACATCACTAAATTTATACACCTTTTAGCATATTCATACATGGAACAATATTATCCACCCAGAGAGGAAGCCACACCACACAGATACATATCAGATGTCAGCGCACTGCATATAAATTCATTCGTGTAATGTATTAATTTATGTAAAAGGCATTTCACACCCACGTAACTTAATGGAAACTTAACTTACCCTACTAAACTTCTTAGCTATAAATGAAGTGTTATAATTTAGAAGCTAGTTATGGTTAATGTAGCTTGTAGCAACATCAGTTTTAATCTCTAGATGGCACTATGTTATAAGGAATCAGACTGAGATCTGATTATAGTTTTATATAACGGTTTCTGGAGATGAAGAAAAATTTCCTGCTAAAATCTTCCATGCAATTTTATACAGTTAGAATGAGAGTTTTATTTTACTAAATTTGAAGTGGTTTCTGCTGCTCACTTCACTGTGAGATAAGGGAGGACAGTAGACACATTGAGTCCTTAAAACATGCTAGCCAAACTTAAAGCTTGTGTCAGACAAGTTTATTTTATTTTTGATTATTTTGCATTTGTTTTGTTAGAAAATGTATAAATGACAAATGACTTGGTTTTCGGATTGTCACAAGAATTTCTACATAATCTGGGACTTTATCGTTGATAGTTATGAGAGAAGATTCATAACTTACTCTTTAGTTTTGCTTAAATTATAAACAAGATGACACATTTACTTATAATCCTTATTATTGAAATTCTGCCTTTAGTCTCAATAGAGAAGAGACACAACTTTTGTGTCACATTTTCCTTAATTGTTTTTTATATTCCTGACCTGCTTTTTGAATATTTTTTTTCTTCTTTAAGACTCCAGGATTGCTAGGTATTTTAAAAAGTTCTTTTACGTTCATGCAGGATTTAGTAATTAGGTTTTTCTCTACTTACCTATGTGATAAATACTATTAGTCAGTAATCTGTCACGCTAGACTTCTTCACCTTAAAAGCACTTTGATCCATTCTTAAAGTTCATTTTAAATTTATTATTTTGTATTTTTAATTATGTATAGATCTTAACTTTTCCACAAAATTACATATTCCTGGAGGTAAGGGATCCTGAGTTATTTACCTACATCTACATGGTGTATGCGTAGTGACTACTTACTGAATTACTGCTTATTACTTATTGAATTTGGTAGGACATATCATGACTCAATCAAAGAAAAAAACAATGGCTATTCTGTGCTCCTAAAGAACACTGTACACTTCACATGTTACAGTATATATATTGGAGTTTCCTAGATTGTCTCCTTGTCTCTGTCACTGCATTGTGATTACACTGTAAAGACAGGACAAATGCATGTCTTGTGTACTTTTCTGTACGTAGCAACTCGTACAGAACTGCTGCATCCAACAGGTTAAACACCTGTGAATGTGAGGGGGGAATCAATGGCTTTGGGATAAAAGAGCAACCTTTAAATTATTTACATTACTTAAGTTTGCGGATATGTATTATGTGCCAAGCACTATGTCAGACTAAAACAGTAGACCTTTGAGCAGAGTAAAAGTTCCCCTGGTCCATGGAGCTTCCCTTCAGGTAGAGTAATGACAGTAAATAAATACATAAGAAAACAATGTGTGACATAAAAATGAGGTGTTAAAGTGCATGTGTTAAAGAATGGTGCAGGTGGTTCTAGGAAGGACTTTCTGAGAAGACACAGTTGAGCCATCTGAGTGAAGCTAGGGAGGGATCTGTATTGATTTCTGGTAGGAGATTTCCTTTAGGGGACAGTAAATAAGGACCAAAATATAAAGTTGTGATTATAATGTTTTTGGTCACTGATTTGGAAAGCTAGAAGGTCATTTACTGAGGTAAGTGAAAAATGAAATATAAAAAGTAGATATGGGGACAGGGAGGCTTTTCTTTTAAGGTTGTAGATATATAAGCATGTATGTATGCTCATGGCAATGATCCCTTAGGGTGGGAACACTGCAAGATGCAGAAAAAGCAGTACAATTCCAGGAGTACGGCATGAATTGCTGAGCAGGGTTGTGATCCTATAGGACTGGTAGAGTTGCCTTAAAAGGTTTACCCCATGTGCAAGGAAGGAGTATAAGAATATACAGGTAAAAATAGAGGAAGATTGGTCATGGAAATTCTTGTCTGTGTTAACCAATGAATCATCAAGTATTTAATGTTTGTTAGTTGTTGCTGAAAGCTACAGAAAAGCCTAGAGTAGCCATTAGCCTGGTGTTCTGAAGTCAAAAATACTGAATTTGAATTCCCACTTCTCCAATTATCAGTTATACAATTATGGGGAAATTAGTTAAATATCTATGTTTCATTTAGAAAAAAGTCTCTTATGAGTTGCATTTGCAGATTTGTGCTAAAAGTTTACATGAGTTATTTCATCTAATCTTTATAACATGGATATAGAGCAAGTACTGTTTACTCCTGTATCTTGCTAGTGAGGACACTTAATTTAAGGGAGTTAGTTAGATTTTGATTAAGATCACATATCAACAGAGTAGAAAAGGTGAAACTCTGCCAGGGAAGGCAGACCATAGAACTCATACTCTTAAATCCTAACTGATCTTATGAATAAACATCATGAAAATAGCAGACCTTGAATGAACTACCTGACAATGTCTAAACTAGCTTTGAGTTTCATTCACCTTTCTGTAATATAACAATGATAGATAGAGTTCTATGATGGTCTTTAGTACTCTCTGTCCTCTGGTGTAGACACCCTACATGATTCTTCAGATTGTGCATACAATAATCTGCAATTATCCAATATTTCATTTTCTGTGATATGTAACCCATAGTTAGCTGCTATCTAAAAACATTGAATAGATAATTCCAGAAATAAAGTTTTAAGCTGCATTCCATTGTGAGTAGTATAATGAAATCTTGAACTCTCTCTCTCCATCTTGGTGGGGACAGGAAACATCCCTATGTCAGGTATATCTATACGGTATACATTACCCTCCCATTAATAACTTGTTAACCACATCGCTTACCGGGTGGAGTGCTTTGGTATCTTAAATACAGTACCTGTATTTAAGTAATCTTTATTTCACTTAATAATGGTTTCAAATTGCAGGAATATGATACAAAGGAGGCACTAGGATATAAAATGTGGAGGGAAAGATTAACTCTGGCATCATTCTGGTGATGCAAAACCTAAGAATAAAACAGTGCTATAGGGTTCAGTACTATCTAAGTATTCAGATACTCAGGGTTCTTGGAAAGCATTACCTCAGATAGGTCTAAGATTTCGGTTCTTTGGCTAGTTCTTATATATGGCACAGGTGACTTTAAAAAGGAGATTATCCAATTGAGACTAAAGTAATTATATAAAATCTTCAGATCTGGGTCCAGGGATTAAAAACAGAGAAGTCAGAAGCCGAGAAGTCAAAAGGATTGGATTTTGAGAGGAATTTGTAGTGCAGAAGATTTTTCCCATGTCTAGTTTTCAAGATGAGAGAAGCTGTGTGGCCAGGCATGTGCGTGATCTGTAAGAGTCGAGAATACTCTTTGCCTAATAACCAGCCAGGGAATATGGACCTACTCTACAATCACAAGAATTGAATTTGTTCAGTATCCCAGATAGGTTGGAAGTAGTTTTGTCCTCACAGCTTTCAAATGAGAACTCAACATTTGACCAACACTTGGGTGTGAGCCTTGTGAGATTCTGAGTGGAGAGCTCAGCCACACCTTGACCAGACTTCCAACTTACGGAATCATAGCTAATATTCAGGATTGTTTTAAGCTACCATCTTTGTGGTAATTTGTACATATTAAAAGAAAACTGATATAGTACTTCAGATATCATTGTGATGTTCAAGTGTCCAGAATTCCTCATTAAGTATCAAACCATCTCCTTGAAAAACGTTAAGCTGGGCATGGTAATGCATACCTGTAATTCTAGCCCTCAGGAGGCTGAGGCAGGAGGATTTGAGGCCATCCTGAAATGAATCACAAGAGCCTGTCTCAAAAGCACCCCCCTTAATACTATTAATTTTTAGTCAGATTTCATTAATTTGAAAATTGAGATATGAAGTGCAGAAAGTCTCAATAAAAGAGCTGTTGGTTTTGGGAAGTTGAACTGACTCAGAAGAAGGCCCAGATGTGAAGAAGCTATGAAGAGGGGATGTGTCGACAACCCTCAAATGAGCTGGGATGGGGAGACAATTGGGTGGATACTAGGGTTTCTAACAAGTTTATACTGGTGGTACTTAGTGTAGAACCTAACACTGATTGTAAAGGGCTTTCTTTCATTTATATTCCCTATTGCCTTTGTCTTTAATGCAGGTTTTCTAATTACACTTTAATATGTTATTCAAAACGATGGCATTTTGCCTGACTCCATGGCTCTAGAAGTCATCCTGTCTTGGTTGATTGATGGATTGATTGATTGCTAATGCCTTCAAATGCTTGTTGCATTCCCATTTCCTTTGTTAGCCCCTTATTCTAGCTCTTTGTCCTCTAGTAATTAGTGAACTAGCATGAACTTTAACTTGGCTACCCTCAAGCCTGTTTCTCAGCATTGTCATTGGAACCTGCCTATATTCATGCCATTTCCTTGCCTTAACTTCTCAGGATCTTGCCAAGATCTTAGAATTATAGCACCGACTTTTGGTGTAGCTCACTTCATGCATGTGGAAACTGAAGCCAGAGAGGTACATTTCCTTTGTCAGTGTGAAAGCAAGCAAGGGGAAAAGTAAAGCCTAGAACAAAATGTCTGGATTGTTCAGTTCAGTGCTTTTTCCACTACCTTGTTTGTGCTTCTCACAGTGGTTTCAGGGCTTTTCATCTCTATTTCCCACCTGACCACACCGTCCTTACTGCCCTCTTTACTGTGCAGTGTCCACTCCAAACACACCCATTTCTACCACCCTGTAAATATGCCTGACTCATTTTCTTCCACCAAGTAGGTTCCTTCTCTATTCTACATGGCCTTTCATGATTATGCCTTTGTGCTGGCTAGAAACTCTATGTAAAGAGATTCTTGCAATCTCTGAGCTCTGTCACCATTCATACTTTGCAGCACTCATTATAATAAAAAGCTTGCACACCCCCTTATTTGGAGGCTTTCAGCAACCGTCTTATTTTCCAAGATTGTTATACATTCCCAGGTGATTCACTCAAGATGATTATACATTCCCAGATGTTACCCATGATTCTTCTTTCATTTATAGTTAACTCCATGTTTGTAGAACATAAATAAGTAATACACTGAATTAAATTAGTCACAGCATTCCTCTTCTTTGTTTACAATTTAAATCAACTAATACATATCATGGGTAGAGTAGGTATCAGGAAGGAGGTAAAAGGAGAATTAGGCTAAGGGTTGGGTCTCATGTTTAGTCTTGATCTTGGGATGATTCCTTTCCAAATGAATATGCTGGTTCCTGTAATGATGATTTTCTTTACTACATATTACATTAGTCCATTCTCTAGCCAATTGAACACATTAGATGACTAAAATCATTGTAGAAAAAAACATTTTAAAGGACTCTGCTATAGCATAGATGCAATTATTCTGGGTAAATATCCTATCTGATTAGATGCCTTATGTATTTTCACTTGAAAAGTGCTCTAATCCTCAGCCAGTTAATTAAAAATCTATTTTCAGCTTCATATTTTTCATTTCAAATAAATATGCCCTTACCACATTGTGAACAATTTAAATTTTAGAGTACTGGCCCTTCAAAAACATGTTGTAACTTAATTATAATAAATTTTGTTGCTCTGACAATAGCTATGAATGGAAACAAATCTTTTCCACATAATAATTTCTAAAAAGGCAAGAAAAAGAAAGATCAGAAAGGTCAGTTGACAAATTGCAATCATTCTGCACAAGGGTACATCAGTACGTCATTCAGCATCTCTGAAATGTAAAATGTAAAGGAGCTTTGTTGGGATTTTAAAATTGAGGACTTGGATTCCTATCATTTGCAATAACACAGTGTAGCATTGTTAGTTCTGATTCAAGTAGAACTGATCAAAAGGTTATTGAATATTCCTTGTCCCTCTGCCAAGTCTGAATGTCTTCTCCGTGATTGGAATATTTGGACCTTGTTGTTGTTCATTAATGCTTATCTCACATTCCATTCACAATCATTATCTACCTTTCTCAGTAATTAGCTAATTATATTTCCAGATAATTAGTTTAATGAAAGTGTGGGAAGTATTCAGCAAGAATCTAAGTGATTTTGTGATGACCTCTACATGGAGATTAAGAAAAAAAAAGGAAAATACAAATAAAATAGTAAGAACTGCTTACTATATTATGTATTTTCAAAAGATTGTGTGTGCTTTACTAAAATAGCTCAGATGAGCTCTAGTAACTTTTTGGGTTCTGCTTTTTTCCTGGGAGCATATGTGGTATTTGTGGTTTGAGATAATTGTCTTAAGCCACTGGGTCAACTTTTAGTTCCTATAGCTGCAATGCTTGTTGCTTCTTGTCCTGCTTATGGATTTCTTATATACTGAGAAGTTTAAGATTTGAAGTGAAAAAATATCAGATGAGGAAAATAACTTCATTCACTTTATGATAGCCATACTGTAGTGTTTCTCCATTATAACAAAAATTATTTAAATTGAACCTAAAACTAAATGTTTATGTATTATGTTTATTTATGTTTATGTATTATGTTTATGTTTATGTTTATGTTTATGTTTATGTATGATGATGCATAGGCATGCATCAGCTGTATCTTTGCATGTGGCACTTTGCTAGTTGCTATAGAAGAAAAATAATATTGGATGTGTTTTCTACCTTTGAAGAGGCTGCTATTATCTCTTTAACAGCAGCTGTAAGGATATGCCCCTGTAATCATCCAAATGGAAAGAGTACAATTGGTCAATAACCTTTGCTGCATATTCTGAGGTCTATCACTGTCACATTTGCACTGAGTTCTCAATTCCTGTAGACTGTTGTCCATCAGTGACTGAGCACAGCTGAGATGAAAGCAAATCTGTTTCCAAGGAGAGGCCCAGGACAGCCAATTTTGACTCAAGGACAGCATGCACGAACATTGCTGGACTATCTCTGACTCAGGCACAGCACCCAACCTTCCTTTCCATGCTTCTTCTGAGGTTAAATTTGCATCGCCTTTGTAAGTCTTACAACCTTTTCAGCTATGTATGTCTCCTTTTTATTTGCAGGCATTTCCCCCAATAAAAATCTCTGCATGCTTAATCTTGTCTTGACATCTTTTCCTTGGAAGACCCAGACTAATGCACTGGATGATGAAATCAAATGTACTCAAGGAAATTAAAAACAATTGTATCAGACAGTAGAAAACAAGAGGGAGAAAATAAAACAATTGAAAGGGGTCACAAAAATGACAGAATACTTGATTCATGTAGCTTGTGGGGGGACAGTGTACAAGTTAGCATGCATAATCCATTTTGGGTACAGTAAGCTTCCTACCTGAGTAAACTACAAAAGTACTAGAAACACATTGGAAAGGTTTGTTGAAATCAGACTACAGAGGACCTTAACTGTCTTGCTGAGGAATTCAGTTTGTCTTTCTTTTTTTCTTTACATTCTTCCTGCAAATGTGGCAGCAGAGGTCTTCAAGGATTTGAGAAACCTAGAAACAGCTGGTGCTTTCTTTCTACGTGTTCTCAATGGGAGAAGCATGACTGATGTCTGGTGGAAGTCAGTAGCCTTGGAGGAAAGCCCTGAAAAGGGGTCTTACCACTAGGCTGGGATTTGGGCTCCTAACCCTTTGTCGTTTCCTAATGAGCTTAAATATACTACATATGTATGCAACAAAGATTGCTTTTGAGGCTCAGGTTTCAGGTCAGTATCAAGAACAGGCTGACCAGGTCCTTTCGTTTTGTTCTTCTAGAAACTGAGTTAAAGTTATGAAAGAGAGAGAGAGAGAGAGAGAGAGAGAGAGAGAGAGAGAGAGAGAGAGAGAGAGAGAAACAGCAGTGTACGAAGCATTGAAAGATTTTGCATGGTGTTGTAGTCAGGGGTTTGCAGGGATATTAAGACAATACAGGACACAAATTTACAGTATCATTTTGTAATAGTCATTCAAGAGTTAAATACAAGGAAAGCAGCAAATCTGTCCACACACCAACACCTAGAAAATCCAGCTGAGGGCCTGGATTCCATGGCAATAACCTACATGAGTTCAGTTGAAACCTAGAGCCCATGATGATGCTACCCATGAATCCAACTGGAGGCCTAGAGCCCATGACAATGACTCATGCAAGTCTGTTTCATAGAGCTGCACTGGGAAGACCCAAAGGTCGGCGGTGGAAGCTAGAAAATCTATGCCAGCAGGGTGAAGGAGCTGTGCCAGTAGGTTGGGGGATCTGCACTAGAGCCAAGAAGCGACACTCAAAGTAAGGACCAGGGCTGTCCAAAACAGTGCGATAGCCATCTTCAGCAACAACAAGGTCTCAAGCTCCTCCAGTGATGAGAACAGCCGAGTTTCTATCAGGGAAACCAGCGTGACAGGCTCCTCTAAGAGAACCAAGAGCTCCAAAAGAACCAACAACTACAGACAACACTCAATCATACACTGAAAAGAAACCATAAATTTAATGTTAAATGCTGAATTTATGACCTTTGTGGAGTAATCAGTTTGTTTGACTAGACTTCTATTTTTGATGGTTCTCATGTGGCAGTAGCAATTACACTACTCAGACAGAGTAAGAGTTCTTCAGTAAATCATAAGTCATTACTCCAATCCAATCTACATTTAAACCCTAGCATTTTAGATCTTGCCCCATTAATAGCATAAACTTACACTAGTTTTTATAAACTTATACCAGTGCAGCCACAAGGGCAGTGTGCTTTTGCTTTGGGGTGATTGTTTATGTACATGAGTTAAAATAGATGAAATGGATTAGACCTCAGGGAAATTTCTTGGGAGATTTTTCTTATCTGATTAAGATAGAAAAGGTGCCACTAAGAGGATTAAAGTAGCAATAGTGGCAAGTGGATTTCTGTGTCATTAACATTGGGAACAGTCATTTGTAGAGTCTTGCTTCAATGAGCAACCTGAGTACTATCTTCCTTTATCAGGGATGTGAAAGATGTAGGGTTACTTGAAAACTCGTCTAGAAAAAAGCACTGTACACTCCATTGTCACACTGTGTGAGCCTTGGTCCAGGTTATGTGGGAGCTTGTATAAGCTTCCTCCAAAAGAAAAAAAAGCCTATGTCAAAAGCCCACAGGAGCCACCCAAGCCATATCCCGGCCATTAGGCACTCGAATTTGGTTTCCTTAGTCATTGCCTTGATACTACAGACCAGCCAAGTTTTTCTATGAAATACCAAGAATTAAACATTTTCAGTTTGATGGACCATATGATCTTTGCCACAACTGCTTAAACTGGCCCTTGAGGTATAAAAGCAGTGTGCATTATGTAAATGAAAGAGCATGGTTATGTCTCAACAAAACTTTATTTACAAACACACAGGATAAATAGAATTTGGCCAACAAAGGTAGTTTGCTGATGTTGTCATAGAGCACAAGGAAAAGGATCTATTTACCACAGCTTTCCAAGCTACTGCTAAATTCTCCAAGAATTTTAAAAAGATACAGAACTTGAGACACTTTGGTACATTTTTCCTCTCTATTTAAAATGTAAACTTTGCTATATTTTCTTTCAGAAAATTCTGCTTTCTCTCCCTTACTCCCTCATGAACCCTCGATCAATTTTGTCCTCCCTGAGCCTCTGTAGTTTTAGCCTTAATGCAAACTTGCTTCTCTCCTTAAACATACTGGGCTATCTACATCCTGTGTAGGTGAGTGGCACATCTAGAACAGGTTCCTACAGTCACCTTTTATTGCCCAAGGAACTCCACTTCAGCTATCCACTTCTGTGGTTACACCTGTTACAACTTTTGATGTCCCTATGCCTTTTATTTCCAAATTTCTATTGCAGTTATTTTATTTATAATGCTTCACAACCAATATCCATAGAAAGCCCTAATAAAAACACTCAATATTGGCAGAACAGAATTCCTTGTCTCTGTCCCTAAATTTGTCCCTTGTTTATCTCCTCAGAAAATGATGTCCTTTCCCTTGTTGCTTGCATCCTAAGCTTGTATTTTTCCCTCTACTCTTATTTCTTACATCCTAATCATTAAAACAGACTCCAGCTCTCGCCTTTTCATTCTCACCCTGCATTTATACTCTTATCTTTATCTTTCTGCTTGGTCACTGAAACAACTACCAGCAACCCTCTGCCCCTACCCCTAACCCTAATCAGTGTATACTTTGCAGCTGAAATTGTGTTTCAGGCATTAAGCAGATAACTTCTCCATTTTAGTCTTCTGGCCTAAAAATGAGTGTACTCCCTTTTTCTCTTAAACTCAACAAGATATGGACTCCAGCACTTGACTTGCTTTCTTATTGTTTGTCTCCTCACTCACTTACCACGGTGTCATGGCTTTCTTTACATTCCACGCTCATTTCTTTTTATTGCTTCTTCTCTTGCTCTGCTTATCTTTCTGAACTGATCTTCCTCTTCATGGTCCAAAGCTGGATGTTTCTTGGCCTTCAGTTTTCAACTGAATTGGTGTCTCTTCTCAGAACATGATCACTCACTGTAAGGCAGCCATTCTGTCCTTCTAGATGTCATTATGTTTTAATTGCTTCTCTGATATTTATTACTAACTTCACCATTTTAAAAAATTTCTCATATGGCTCCTCCAGTAGAATGTGAACTTCAGGGGAACAGACATGGCTGCCTGTTTAAATATTTTAGTTCTTCAGCCAATTGATACATCAGCCCTTTCTAATCTTCTGCCATCCTTTGGTCATAAATGATCTTGATGATCATTTCAGCAACTTTCTGGCCAATTGTTCTGGCCTCTTATCAACCCTGGATGAATCCAACTCATACTTTTTTTGTGCCAATATGATAAGACTTGTTGGAGAAAGTTACATAACCAAAAAGATTGGTACTATCATTAATTTACAGTCATCATCTCACCTGTGCCCTAAGGACTGCCTTGCAATTTTTATATATTTCCCACTTGGCTCATGGTCCTGTGCTCACAATTATAACCCCGCCCTTCACTTTTAGCCGGTGACCTCACCCCATTCCCTATAAGAGTTCCAAGAGAGACACTCTTTCAAATGCTCACCGCTATGTCTATAAATCTTCTTTCCACTGCACCAGTCACACTGGCAGAGACGTTCCTTTTTTATAAAAGGTTATGGCTTTTCTTTTCTGCTCTGAACACTATAAAGCACCCTTATCCAAACCTTGTACTGTTAGTTCCTTTCTATTCTGTACCTGAAGTGTCTGTCTTCTTCCCAGCTCACCCTCAGTCATTGTTCTTGTAAGTCAACTTTTTTCAATTTCCTGGCATCTGTCAACCTCCTCCTTGCCCACCTTCTTCTTCCTCTTCCTCTTTCTTTCTCCCTCATCTTCCTCATTTTCCTCCTCCTTCCTCTTGTTCTCTTTCTTTCTCTCCCTCATTCTCTCTTTTGCTCTCTCACTCTCGTTCTGTCTCTCTCTCCTCTGTTTTGAGATTTACAACATATTCTCCTGCCTGCAGACTGTCTTCTCCTCATTTCTTTCCCACTCAGGTCATCTAGCTGATTCCTGTTTCCTTAGGATATTAGCTTGGATGTCAGTTCTGCAAAGTGAGTTACCAGACTGTATTTGGGCCCCTATTATTCCTGACCTTCTGCCTTTTTGTCCCACCACTTTTATAATCACTTGCTTAACATCTGTCTTCCTGGACCCACAGCAACTTCCCCAGGGAAGGGGAGAGCCTTGTTCACCACCTGATATTTGAATCTAGCACAGTGCCTGACTGGCATTCACTTCATGGATAGTATTCACATAATGAATAAATGGCCAAGTGAATAAATAGAAAGAAAAGAAGAGTAAGGATAAAGGAAGAAAAATGAAGAAGAAAAAATGAGGACAAATGAAGTTAGAAAAACCTCACAAAGAAAAATACACACTAAACTGGTAGCAGATTTTGGTCAAGAGATCTACGTATTTCACATCTTCTTTCTCTAGTGATGCCCCGTGGTGCCCAGCAAGGTCTTCCAGTCCCATGTAGTGTGTTACCTGTGGGGCTAAGCCCTTCCAGAAAGACAGGGTGAGTAAACACTGGCCACAAGCTATTGGCCTCCTCCGATCTGACATGCATAATGCACCAGCTCTTAGCCTTGCTGCCAGATGGGTCTGGTGCTGACTCAGATTCTTGCAGTGGAGGAGAGGAGGCTGTTGTGCTCTCCTAGTGGTTATAACATGTCTCTTAAATGAAGTTTTGTTTGAACCATGCCTTAGTTTGGAGAGATTAGAGTTTGTAAGTATAGACTGGGACAACAGGAAGGAATCATGATGTATTAAAAACAAAATGGCAATGATCTATATTAGAACAGTGAGAACTCTTTTTTTTTTTGGTGCTGGGGATCGAACTCACAACCTCGTGTTTGCCAAGCAGGCACTTACACCAAAGAGCTAAACCCCCAGCCCGAGAACTCTGACTTTGTGTTGTTAATCATGTGTACACACTTGGATATTAACAGGTAGCTTAAAAACCACTGAAACGAGAGGACTTATTCAAGCAGGTGTATTCTTAAATATTTCTATCCAGTAATAGGCTGAGAAATTAAAACAAATTTAAAAAACTGTTAGTGAATAACACGAACATTATTTTAAGCAGAGGAAGGAAAAATTAAAATATCAGTTTACTATTTTAATTAGTAGAGTTAAAAGAAAAAATTCTTTAAGAATTCAATTATAGAATCCTTTTAGATAAATGCTATGTGAATTTAATTTTCCTTTTATATCCTTACTGTGTCACATAAAGAGTAGCAGATGACATAAGCAGATGGACTTGTGTTATCTGCTACTGCTTAAAACCTCCTCTAACAATTTTTTGGCCATATTCATAAATGTAGTGTATGGTAGAACTAACTTAAATCTGTTTAAAATCCTCAGTAGCTTCTGTTAAGTTTTATTTTAGTACGTTATAAGATGGCAAAGCTTTTCTGTCTATTATGGACAACATTCTATCCAATAAGGTCTAAGGTGTATTTTAATGCTTCTAGATAACTATGCTTGAAAAATGAAGTACACTTTTACCTGAACTTTCATACTGATGAATATTCCTAATGAAATCATTGCTCTTAGATAAATTTTGATTCATGCAGGTAAAAATGGGAGGAAGGTGTTGGGAATATTTTTATTTTAATTAATATCTTCTATGGCTTTTTAAAAAATTTTAAAGCATTTTGTTACTACTAATTTCATTCTTTGCCTTTGCTTTGGTATGTGTATAAATGTTTTTCACTTGCACAATCCACTATCTTTATTAATTAATTTCCTTAACTTTATTCCAGCAAAAAAATGTAAACATCATTTCTCTTTATCTGCAAAGAGTTTGCCTATTACACTTAAATACAAGGAGTCATCATGGGCATTGTACCAAGAAATGTCTCTCAGGTATCAAGAAATCTTAGATGATTAACCTGAATGAAAAGAACAGGTGGAAATTAAAACTTGCATCATTATTGTTAAGTTTATGGTAGAAAAAAAATCAAACCTA
Source organism: Dolichotis patagonum (assembly GCA_004027295.1). NCBI lineage: Eukaryota > Metazoa > Chordata > Mammalia > Rodentia > Caviidae > Dolichotis > Dolichotis patagonum. The sequence continues at coordinate 16,174 of PVJX010008395.1, forward strand.
ATAAAATTTATGTTTAGTCTGGTTAATTTTTACACAAAAAGATTTATTATAATGGAATATTTCACAAATACCTTTAATGAGAAGAAATACACTTTCTAACGTAATAGTTTTTAAAAAATGATTTTATGCAACCAAAATATGAAGTTAGTAGCTAACAGAAGGTCTAGGTCAAATCGTAACACAGAGAAAAGTTGTGATGAAGTATACATTCATTTTTCAGACACGTTACTTCAAAGGTTATTGTTAGCAGGAGTCACTGAGAAAGGACAACTCTCCTGCTTGCATCCGTTTCCTAAGATGGCTGAATAAGGTCACTGATTTCAGATGTGTTGAGGGATCTTAATATCCCGTACCGGCCATCAAGAAGCTTTGACACTAGAGGTTTTTTCTCTGAAAGTTTCCCTTCTACAAAGCAGCTCTGCTTTATGTATTTAAGACATTGAAGCTTTTTGTTTTCAGTTCTTGAAGTCCTTTTGGTACTATGATAAACAGTACTTACAATGTCTTTTAAACTGTTAATTGTGTTAAAAATTCACATACCATTCCATATTTAGGAAGCTAGAATTTGATCATTTTCTTTCAAAACAATACATGATATTCTGTAAGTGCATTAAAATAATGTCAAGTCAGTTTTACTTGACTGAGAAATTAATAGCAGGGAAGGCTTCACTAGTTGCAAACAGATTCTGAATTTTCTATCTGTTTGCATTACTGTGCTCAACAGCTAACTGCAGATGATCAGAATCTGGTTAGAGAGAAAAAGGCAAAGTTGATGAGTCAAATGAAAAACAGTAAAATCTAAGAGGTAAGAAGTTAGAGTTTCTCAACCAAGAACAGAAAAGATGGGTTGAGGCCTGAATAACAGTATTGCTGCGTCTGTTAAATATTTTTGGTTTCCAGTGCCTGAGGCTAGAAGATAGTGATGCTCACAGACATACTTGCTTACATTCCACGCCAATATGTTTACTTTCGGTGAGTAATGATAAAGCTGAAGCCCTACTATTCAACACTGTCGTTAGATTAAAAATGTCAACCAAGGAATATATTAACGACCACTTCTATTTCTCTGCACAGAAACCTCCTCAGAATTCATTCTGAGTCCCTATGAAGTACCTTCCCTCTTTGTGGGGTGCAGTGTTCTGAAATATTCAGTGCACAATGGAAAAAGATTTAAAAACAAACAGGAAAAAAACTTTGACACTTTGCATTTTTTAGGCCAAAGAGAATCTGGATGTCTCTCAAACTTGTGATAGGTGACCTCAGTTGTGTGACAGGAAAATAAAAAACCACCCATTTTTATATTTGGCTTAATAAGGTACTTGAGGTAGCAATGTTCAGTAGCCAAAACTGACTGGTGATTTCCTTTCTAGATGACCCATTAAAGTTGGCTGCAGATAATGAGTTCATCCATCACTTCTGACTAAGTGTACTGTCCCCTGCATGCACTCAGGGATAATAGCATTTCAGAATGAAGGGTATTAAAACCACCGGATAAATCTAACATTGCCGAGGAAAGTCATTTCACAACGATCATTCAGAGGACATCATTATGCACATTCATATTGGTTTCCAACTGGTCTGGGCCCAAAATTGGAGAAGAGAGAAGGACAAGAGGCAATTCCTTTCAAGTGATGCCAGTGTTTTTCAGCACTTGGCTGCTCATCTTTTTTTTTTAGGAGAGGAGAGAAGAGAGAGAGACAGACAGACAGGGACAGACAGAGAGACAGAGAGACAGAGAGATTGAGAATTGGAGAGTTTTTCATAGTTTTTTAAAAGGTAGTTTTTCTACTTTGTACAAAATTGAACTTTCATATATCTTATTCGTATCGAGTCACGTGAAGTCATACTATTCACACAGGATAGGACTAAAATGTGTTGAAGAGCAAAGAGCTTTGACACAGTTTGAGGGGAAACTGTGTTGGGTCTGGTGTGGGCTATCACACTTTCAGTCTGTTCTCTCCCATTCCCTATGGGGGATTTGAACAAGACATGCAGACATCTTTCTCCTTGGATTCCTCACTTCAAAACAGAGATAATAATAGGGGCCCTGGACTGTAGCTCTGTGGCACAGTACCTGCCTGGCAAGCGCAAAGTCCTGAGTTTGATTCCTGGTACCAGGAAAAAAAAAAACCCAAAACCAAACACCCCCCCCCCAAACAGCAACAACAGCAAGAGCAAAAATTGGGCTACCCAAGGAGGGTGAGGTGAAATTAATGCATTAATATATGTAAAATATCAGAATTACTAACGCATTAACGTCCTGAGCAAAGATTACTTATTTTGTTAGCATCGTCATCATCATGACTAGTATCATTTCTCTCTGTCCCAAGGTAATTGCAGCAAACAAACAAACAAACAAACAAACAGAAAAACCTTATAAAATATGGACTCTTAATGTGGCTTTTGGTAGTTTTCTTTGCTTTTTAATTGATTGCTTTAGGACACCCTTTAAACTAGCTTATGATTTGGTCTTATCAATTGTTTGTACAGCATGTTTGATCAGAAGCTATTCTTATTTAACACAATTTCCACTTTTACTTTAGGGAACTTGTGATCTTCAAAGCATAGTATTTGACTAACAATTTGGCTCGAAAAGGGCAGGGGCAAGGAGTCCAGAGTGGTTAAAAACCTCTGGAACATGAGTGGCTGTTTGGCAGTTCTTCAATCACAGAAAAATATAAAAAGACAAGGTCCAGAGTGTCACTCAGCGAACCTCCAGTCTGTTCATCATCATGGGGACCTGTTATGGTAAAGATGGAAAATGCAGTGGATGTTGGATAACATATTAAAACTAGTTTGCCTACAAAGTAGATAGCTTATCTTTCAGAAACAGAGTTGGGGTGTGATAACTCCATGCAGATTTGGTTAGAGGACTCCAAGTAAACCCAGTAAACTGACTTCTCTGATTATTTTCTATATGAGAGACCATTATATCCATGAAATATACCAAATTCTTCTAATCTGCCTTTTCTCTATTACCCTAAGAACCTACAGGATCTGAGTTGGATATGTCTGCTAGAAGTGTACTCAATTTTTTTTGTTTTATCAGCAGTTTTCCTTTTTATAATTGAGCAATCCATGCATCATCAATTTGCCAATAAAAGTTTCACGTATTTGTAGCTCATCCTTGTTGAAAAATATTTACTTATTGCTAACTGGCTCTTGTGTCTAGATCTTGGAACTGCAAATATGAATGGGACATAACTTTGCCTTCAGGGAACTTGTAGTCTAACGAGAGACGAAGCCCCTGTGATATAATGACTCTAATCAGTCATCAGGCATAAATTTGCTCAAAAAACAGAGCAGGATAAAGCTACTTGACCGTGTAATCAGTCGCTGCTGACCAATTTTTACCGCTTCTGTGTAAATTCATTCAACCAAATGAAATTCATTCAAGCAGACAGATGGTCTCAAAAGCTAAACTATCCCTGGACAGTTTCCCTGAGTTAACATATCATGATAGAACTAACTACAGTGAGGATTTCTTTAATATTTGCTATAGCATAACACTGAAGGAGGTGATTCTAACTCAGCAAGGACTTCTTCTAGGCATTCTTGGTCTCTATGTTTGCATTTTGATTGTATTAATATTTACATAACAGGGAAAGAGTGCTAGGCATGGTCATCAGTTATATAATTTCATTGTGTTTCACTCTTTATAAAGCAATGTTGGAGCATCCAACAGAAATTAATATTTATTAGTTGAGCTGTATATCAGAAGGAATCATTTAAATTCATAGTACTCTATACACTTTATTTTTTAAATTTTTTTAATCTTAAAGAGAATAAAACAAAAGAGAACAGAACAAAGCAAATCAGAACAGAACAACGCAAGCAACACAGCACTTCACAAGACAAGTGGTCATCAATAGTAGCTACCATGATGTCTCTTTTCTTCGACATAGTTGAGCATACCTTAATACACAATAATATTCAACATAACAAAATACTATAAAACCATTCAAAAGAATGAAAGCATTATAGAACTTCAAAACCAAATAACAGGAAATGAACAATGGCTACTATAATATCTCATTTTCCTCAAAAAATTTGTCTATACCATCACACATAATAAAATTAAATAAACCACAATAGGATAGAACCAATAAAAACAGAACAAAAGCATGGTAGGACTTCAAAGCAAGATGATAGCAAATCAGCAATGGCTACCATAATGTCTTGTTTTCTTCAAAATAGTTATTCATACCATTACACATAATAAAATCAAACAAAACAGAATAAAACCAATCAAACAAATGAATCAAAGCATTATAAGACTTCCAAGCAATATAATAGGAAACCATGATTACCATAATATATCCCATTGTATTCAAAATAGCTGCCGCTACCATCTGACAGCATAGAATCTAATAAAACAAGACAGAACAAGGCAAAACCTAACAAAATTGTGTAAACAATGCCAGAGTAGAAAATAAGACAATAAGAAATTGATAGTAGTTTCCACCTTTTGCTCCCAGGTATTTCCTCCCTTTTGTTCTTACATTAACTATTTTGCTTTTGGATCCCATTAACTCCTTCTGTTTCTTATGCTAGGGTTCACATGTATGAGTTCAAATTGTTTTGGCCATAAACATCATCTCCAGTTGCACCCACTTACCTACAAGAGCCTTGAGATTATTCTACTTTATAGCTGGGTAGCTTTGAACTGAATGAAAATACCATATCTTTCTTTATCCATTCTGTGGTTGATGGGCAAGTTACTCTTGCTTTTTTTTTTTGGTCTCCTGTTACATGAAACAATTGTTTTCTCTCCTTTGGTTTTTAGTCTAGGAATTTCCTTTCCAGTTAAATGTGTTTCTTGTGTACAGGGTACCAATGGATCTTGTTTCTTGATCCACTCTCCCTGTGTTTCTTTTTATTGCTGACCTGAGGCCATTTACATTAATGGTTACAACCAGCATACATTGGTTTGCCTCTGCCCTGCTATCCTATTGTTGGCCCTCTACTTTTCCCCTTCATTTAGTTGCCTGTCTTGTTTGGTGATCCTTCTCTGCTGCTGTTCCTGGAACCATGGTCATTTTTACCTCTCTCTAGAATATCCTTCAGTGCTTTCTGTAGGGTTGGTTTGGTAGTCATGAATTCCTTCAGTTGTTCTTTATCATGGAAGTATCTTGTTTTTCCATCAATTTTGAAAGATAGTTTTACAGGGTAAATCAATCTGGGTTGGAAATCATTTTCTTTCAGGGTTTGAAACACTTCAAATTCTTCTTGACTTGATGGTTTGTGTTGATAAGTCTGCTGTGATTCTGATTGGTTTTCCTTTATAGTGCTCTGTCTCTTTTCTCTAACAGCTTTTAATATTCTATTCTTGTGCTGAATTTCTGGGATCTTGATTATTTTATGTCTGGGTGTAGATTTACTTTGGTTATGGCTAGTTGGATCCTATATGCCTCACTTATCTGCATGCCAGATCCATTTCCTGTTTGGGAAGTTTTCTTCTATTACTTCTGTGAATATCCTTTAATTTCATTTGTGTTGAACCCTGCTTCTTTACCTACACCTATGATTCTTAACTTGTGCTTCTTTGCAGTTGTTATTTCCTGATTCCATGTTATTTTTAAGAGATTTTTCCTTTCACTATCACTAGCTGAAATCCTGTCTTCAAGGTTTGAAAGTCTATCTTTAGTCTCTTTCAAGTGGTTTTGCCAGCTTTCAATTGAAATTGTAATTCTGTGCATCTTGTTTGAATCTGTTTCATGCATTGTAATTCTTTTCTACATTCATTCAATGTTTCCATCATTTTCCTATGCTCCTCTTTATTGTCTCTGTCTTCTTTAGACCTGCTGAACAATTCTTTTGGTATGTTTGTGATTTCTTCTTTTACCTGAGACATTATTTCTGATTTGACTGCTTTTACAATCTCATGGAGTTGTTTCCTTACTTCAGTTGCTATCCTCTCAGAGATTTCAGGTGTGTGACTTCCGTTTTCTTCCGTGACTGTATCACCCAGACTTACTATGTGTGGGGTAGATGTCTGAGTTTGCCTTTTGCTCCTTCATGTTGACATTCTCTTGGGTTCCGCCCAACAAGCTGGTTACGGGTTCCCAGGTTGGCTGCCCCTAAGCAGTGTAATGGGATGGGACAGGCATCTGGGTTCCTCTAATTCCAGATTTACAGGGTGATAACAGGGTGTGGAGCAGGATTCTCTAGACCTGTGCAGCTACACTGGGGCTTCCCTGATGATCAGGGGTGCATGTAGGTGGGGCTGCTTCTCTCAGGCTGTGTGTCTACACTGGAACTCTCACAGTGGTGGCAGACACACAGGGATGTGTTTGTTTGATTCTGCTAGTGAATGATGGCTGTCTGAGGGAACCAAGGACCTCAAATGGTGGCCTATGATGCACAGGGCTTACCTGGCTGTGTGTCCCTGCTTCCAGTGGAAGGAGCCTTCTGGTGGCAGCTCCCTGAAAGTAAAGGTGGATCTTCTGGTTCTCTCTGCCCACACTGGCCACCTGTAGGATGTGGCCTTTTGGTGGCAGCACACAGCAGGTAGAGTTGGATCTGTCTGTCTCCTTCAGCCTTCACTGGGCATGCGGAGGAAAGGGCCTTCCAGCTGCGGTGCCCAGCAGGCAGAGGCATCTTCTCCCGGTTCTCTCTGCTTTTGCTGGGCATGCAGGGGAAAGGCCACTATACACTTTAAATTCATAGTACATTTTTAACATATAACAGGCAAAAGTAAGAGCAAACCCCAAATGCCATAACTTGGATTTAGAATTCAAAACAAAAAAATCCACTTATGCAAAATTTAGACTTTACTAAGATTTTTATTTTCTCTCATGGTAAACCAAAGTGTAAAAGATAGGAAAAGTATGAAAGTGTCTTGCCATGATGGCTACTTTAATTACTGCTCTTACTGCTGTATACCACTTCTAGTGAGCTGTATATGTTGGAATGTTTCAAATACACAGAAAGTTAGGTTTCAAAGCAACAAATTCCTAGCAATAATTACATATATTTACATATATATTCATAATTTATTCTATACAGATTTCTTATACTGTCTTATTTTATCATTTATCATTTCCTCTCTGCACACCCACATACACCATTCTTAAAATTGGCTCAGGGTTCCCAATTTTAAAATTTCTTCTTAATTGTATGGCTAATCTTTTAAAACAATTATTGTTATTGCAGCAAAATACCCCTAACAGATCTCATTATTCTAACCACATTAAAGTGCACACTTTGCTGGCATTAAGTACATTCCTAATGTACAAATGCCATCACTATCTGGTCCCATGACATTTTCATCACCCTAAAGGAGATTCATAACTTCTGACTCCCTCCTTCCTTCAAGCCCTGACAACCACTATTATGCTTTCTCTACTTATATATTTGTTTATTCTGGATTTTTGCATGATTGTAAGTGTTAATCCTGACTTGGAAGCAAATTTTTTGGTGATTAGGGTGCTGCCTTCATTCTTACTCTTTGAAATACTTTCAAAGTTTTACCTGTTTTCGAATTTGCATGCTCTGACACTTGACTTATTTACTGTAGGACACTGGTTTTCTAACTTTGTTTCACCCTTGTGCTCATATTTTGCTTATGTTGGACCATCAGCTTGTTAAGAATGCCATCTGCAGCTGTATGGGAATAAATGTGGAGGAGATAATATAGTAAGTTCAGAAAAAGAGGGCTATTATTTAGGTTTTATTTCCTATAGTGGTCTTGAAGCTCCACAAGTGACATGGAATGCTAAGTATGAAGTATTGTGAGTGGAATAAATCACAGTTTATTGGGACTGACTATGTGGATGCGTGCATAAAACCCAGTCTATCCAACCATCAAGAAAAATTATCATCTCTTCAGACCTTGCCACCAACGATCAGGAACAGTACATTATTAAACGTTTTATTTGTTGAAGACAGTGTTTGTCTCACTGAGGCATTTTGTTTGGTATTTCATTTCAACTCCAAAATCAACATCCTTTGGGTAGAACTTAAGTCAGTTGGGTATCTTTTGAAGTCACTATAAAACTTTGACTGATGATAACAGTCCATGTAATAATGATTTTGCCTATTGAATTGCTTGGCAAATAGCAGTCATCTGAATCACTTATGTAGATGCCCTTCACATTTCACATGGTAGAAACTGGATTGGATGAAACTGATTGCAACAAGGGTTCTGGTCCAATTTGCACAACTCTGCATGACAGCACTCCTGGCTGCATCCATCATTATACAGGACCTCAAGCCACACTGACTATGATACACTTGGCACACATATAGGACTCTGTTCCTAATGCAAAGGCTACAACAGCCTGAGAGATTTGTGATTTTTCCAAAAGTTGAAGGAGAGACTGTTTTGGATGTGTTATGACCCCTGCCTGCTCTTGGGAGATAATGAACATAGTACCACTTTGAGACAATCAGCGTGACCTGATTGCTAGGCACACTTGTCAGGTTACAGAGTTTTTGCAATCTAATCAGCCAACTGTAATGACTCATTGTGGCTCTTGAAACTAACTGGTGTGGTATTTTTTTTCCTCTCTGTCCCATTTCTAGTCTGACAGTGATGAGCCATCTCTCACAAAAACCGCATGAGAATGGACTGCTTGTTGAGCTATTCAGTAGACCTTCCATCTTCTGTACCATCCGCCAGGTTGGACATTTTGAACACTGGAATAGATTCCATAAAAATTGACTCAAAAACAGTTTGATTTTTCTTTGCTCGCCACTTTCAGATCTATACAAGGACAACAATGACCTGGGAAGGTAACACTGTAGACCCTGGGAGGTACTGAGGCAGGCTATACGTTAATGATATCTGTCTTTTAGAATCAATGCTGAAATTTTTCTCATAAAATAAAATGCCCTCTTGAATCTCTCCTAAACTGTTTTGTGCATCTTAAAATTAACTAACTTTTGGTCTACCATCTCTTGCCACATGGTTCTGACCATAAGTTGATCTCTATTCCCAAAACTTTACCTAAAAATCTATTACTGAAAACATCTGGGAAAGACCACACTTCTATATCTCCCATGCAAAAAACCTGTTAGTAGACTTCTTTTTAAACTCAATTTCTATAGCCATCGTAGTGTCATGGAAAGAACCCCACTGTAGACTAATGACCCTCAGATAAGTTGTCTAAAGGCAAGGATTAGATTTAATTCTGTGAACTGAACTGAAGCCCTAAAGCCTACCAATCACCTAAGAAGTTGTGTTGGAAGCACAGTCAACCTGCACCCATGAGTGCGGTAGGTCCCAATCAAGGGACCCTTTCTATTGGTTTGGTCTCAGCCCATGTTGGGCGGGTTAGCCATTGAGTACTCTGTTGGTCAATATTCTTTTGAGTGAACCCAAAGAGAAGTAGTGAAGTCAGTTTATTAATGAGAAAAGTTTGTCAGAAGTAAGCACAGAAATGAGGAACACATTTCTGGCAGACAATTCTCCCAAAAGGAGTCTTTTCTCTTGTTGCACGTTTTGTGAGCTGAGAACCCACTGTCGTTGTTCTGGACTGCCTTTTAAAAGGTGTTTGTGCGGCAGCCATCCAGGAAGATGGAGCTAGTGTTTCTTTCTGGAGGAAAGGAGAAATACCCTCATTGTTCATTAAATACACATGGATCCCCTAAGTTCAGTGTTACTCCCCCGTACTGCAATCCACTCATTGTGGAGGGGCCACTGGGTCCTCTTCACATTGTCCTGTTGTAAGTGAGACTTAGCAGTTTATACAAGAAACTTGGCACTCTGGCTAATGCTCTCTGCATTATGTAAAAAACAAAAAAAACTGAGCCTTTTCTCTGACCCAGCAGCCTCATATGATTTCCAGGCCTCTATAAAATTGGAAGTCATTTTTCTTAGCTTGAAAGTAAGACAAGCATTTCACAGTTTTTATAGTCCTTCCGAAGACTAGCCTACGACAGGCCTAAATTGTCATTAAGATGCTGAAGCTGGGACAATAACATTTCCAAAGGCCGAAACTAGAATTACCAGTGAAGATGTAGGTCATTCCAGTATGCTTAGGAAAATCAAAGAGGTGAACCTGCGATTTGATTGGTGGTTTTCTTAAAAAGTACGAGTCAAATGTTTTTCTACTTTAACTAAGTTGATGGAATAATATGAGTGCATAGTAATTGTATTTCTTAGCATAGTCGATGTGATAGTTTTTTTTTCTAGTTATACCAACAAAGCAAGAATCTCTACTCATTTTACACTCTTAAATGAATAACTTCAGTTTAATTCTCATAATAGAAACTAGAATAGGACCACAGTATTACACACTGAGCTAAGTTTTTAAATTGAAGCAAAGTAGAGATCAGGCCTTCCATTTGTGGGAAAAAGGCATCATTGTGATAGTGTGAACTAACTGGGAAATGATGGTGAAAACCAGTCCTGCGGTTGGGATGTATGTTAAAGTTTCATTCATTGAAGCTGCTGATCTCAGAGTGGAGACCTTGGGAGGTGGTAGGGCCTTTAGAAGGCAGGCTGTTGGTCCCGGCCCTCTCTTCTCTCTCTCCTTTGTTTCCTGGAAGTGAGCTGAACGATTTTCCTCCACGACACCCTCCCACCATGATGTGTTGCCTCATCATAGGCCCAAAATGATGGGGCTGATTGACCTCCAGAACTGTGAACCAAAATAAACCTTTTCTTTTCATAAGTTAATTATGTTAGGTCATTCATTACAGTGTCAGCTGACTAAAGCAGCACTTGATGAGGCCTAGAACACGGGATCTGGGTCTGGAAGTTTCAAAGATGATTCAGAATGCTACAGAAACAGAAAGTTCAAGATGAGAGACAAGATAATACCTTAGGATTCTTAACTGGGTGAATGACATTAAACCGAACTGCATGGGGTACAGAAAGCCAGGGAACTTACACATTTCTTGTCAAGCCTGTGCCAGCAGGCAGCTGATATACTGGTGAATCTGAAGGTGTAAAAACTTAGAACAAGGAGGTGGAATGAATGATGCAAAAAGCTGGGAAAGTCAGGAGGAAAAGGGAGGGAGGCACAGGACTGCTTGCTGTCCTCTTGAAATTTAGTGTCCGTAAGAGAAGCACACACTCAAGGAGTGGAAAATGAAAGGCTGGGTTCTAGACACTGGGCAAGATTACCTAAAGGGGAAGGAAGATAATGCCTTATGCACATTCATTTAACTTCGTATGTTTTTTTTCTTAGAACTTCCAGCATGCAGAGTCTGGGTATTCCTCTCTATGCAAAGGACATGCATACTTGTTATTATTGCTACCATTACTACCACGTGGTTATTTATGATCACATCTTAATAAAATATGTCCTTGGACAAGAAATTAATAAAATCTTCTTATTACTTTATGGAGTTCCAAGTCATATAGATAAGTTTTATTTCTATTTAGTTCTGAAGAAAAAAATCGGGTGCTTTCCCCAGTGGTAATATTACTTTTAGCAATTGTCTATTAAAAGATGAGAGAAGAGATAATTTTGAGGGTAAATATATTGTTTTATTTATGGGGGCTGCAGTTTATATTTGCATCATGAAAATATTACTGTGTATTAAACATACTTGTAATTTCTGATCTTCCAAATTGTACTAGCTTAAGGTAAATGTAGGAAGATAAAATGTGGACAACGCTCACAGTGACTTTTCTCAACTCACATCTTGAATTTTACAACTAAGCTTAGTTGGGTTGGCAAGCTTTATTATTTTTCTTATTTTGGAAATAGGGGTAAACACAGACTGTTTAAGGAAGGAAGATAGCAGTATATTAACAGTTTAGAGACTAGCAATGATCCAGGATTCTGTTATTTGAATGATGATCTTGACTACATTCTACTTCAATTTCTCTATGATTCATATTTTATATGTACTTTATGAATAATGATACATCTCAAATTATTGTGATATTTTCCAAAACTATCACTTTGGATCTTCAAGTAAAACAACTCATAGTCATTGATAATGACTTCTTTTTGTTTTAAGTAGGGTGCTTCTAGCATAAAAGCACCTAACCAGAAATTTGTTTACAGCATAAATAGGTTCCAGTGACTGCTACACTGATCAGAGAAAACTGTCAACTGACTCTATCATCCAAGGCCAGAATTAAATAATTGAGTTTTTTCTAGTTTAGATGTCACTGATATGGATGACAAAGGTTCTTTTCTTGACCAAGCTTTAGTTGGGCTTTTGAAACTTCTCTTGGACCATCTGCGTACTTCTTTGTAAAATCTAGTTTTAAGAAAGCAGCTTAGCAAGATTCCTCCCACTCTCACGATCTGATCACTCTAGGTACCTGATCAGGCTATTCATCTGCCACTACCCCCATGTGATGTCTGATCACTCTGGTCTGTCTTTAGCAAGAATCCTGTTAAGTTGGTTTAGCCAGACTCTTCTTTATACCTGAGGTTTCTTTTTAGTAAATTTCTATACTCTTTCCCCTACCCTGTTTCTTGGCTATGAATTCCCACTCGCTTATGATGTATTTGGGATTGAGCCCAAACCTCTCTGTCCCACTGTAAGACCCAAATCCATGGTGCTTATAACTGTCACTACGGTTTTTGAATAAAATTTTCCTTATCATCTTTACCAAATGCCAATAAATAATTATTTGATAAAAGACCTTACTGTGCTACTCATATGACAGTGTCCACACAGTGGCTTAGATGTCTTAATGAGGTGAGTAAGCACTAGAAAGAGGCAAAATTAAAAAACAAAAAAATTGGCAGCTACCAGCCTGGTGTGAATAACCTGCTGAGGGTGGAGATTTCCCCAGACAACAGTAGTTCTTCGAGTTAGGAAAAGGCCGCGTGTTTGACATCAGAGCTCTTTCCTTGGGTTTGGAACATTTTCTCTTTTAAAGCCCACTAGGAAGATCCACAAACACTTTCAAGGAAATACTTAGCATGGGAGAATGAAGCAAAAATCTCCACACTGCCATTGCTTTTAAAGGGTATTATGGACACTATTCCCACAGTGAAGAAAATGTTTTTTGTCCTCAGCTCGCTTATGGCCTTATTTCCTGAGTTTAATTCATTTGCCTTTCTTAAGTAATTATTTGCTAATACCTTAATAAGGGTCATTTTGAGACTGGCCATGATAATTAAAGAGGAAAGAGAAGAGTTTCAAACAGAACCTTTGCTTTCCTCTTCTGTTTTGCCCAGGGTTGGATTCTCTCCAAAGATCGGGGAAGGTGTTGATTCCTTCCCACCCTGGAGTCTCCATCATTCTCATCTCTGGCATATCTCCTGCAGCCAGCAATGATCTGCCATGCATGGGGCATGATAGTTCCTGGCCTCTCTTTCACAGCTTAATTTTCATCATGCCACGAACTTGCAGAAATGATATATGAAAGTAGTTCTTTTAATTTGTACCTTAAATACTCCTTTTTCTAAATTTTTGTTCTCAAATGAAGAACTGCATTGAACATTGCAGAAAATCTAAGTAGAAAACAGAACTGAGAGAAGAACAGACAGCAGCCATCTGTTGTCTCTGCTACCCTTCTGCGACCTGAGGAAGCTGCCCTTTTTCATTTTTAAAGATTTAAAAACGATAAAATCATATAAATTAGTAAAGTAATTTTAAAAGCCCAATGGTAAACTAATACTGCCTATGCTAAAACTGACAAAATATGACTATAAAGTAACACGATTGACTTTACTTACCTGCTAGCATATAAACATGGAAATAAATATTACGAAAACCAGAATACATAATACTAAGTAAGCTTTATTCTTGTTCAAACAGCAGTAGCATTTTAAGGAACTTCAGAAATATAAATTAAAACTAGACCAAAACTGCTTTTTGCCATATAATCATATATTCGTCTATTTTCCTCAGTTTTTCTGCAGATTTGAAGCAGTGGATCTTCTGGCTCTTTTTAAAGTTCAGATCTGTTATCAACACAATTTTCCATATTTGTATTTTTCAAGTAATTTTCTTTTAACTTCAAAAGAGGTATGTGATTATATTTATCCTAACTGTAGTGAAGAAAAGTGTGTCTAAAGCCTCCGATAGAAACGAAGGTAAAGAAACATTTATTTTGGTTTATGATACCAGACAAATTTGTTTTTAAAAAGTTGCTTTACTAAAGGCCACACCCTATGTAGCTACTTGTTTTTAAAACCAGTGTGATTGGTGAAAATTAACTTTGGCTGTTAGAACTCCCTATGTGAATTTTGTTTGCGTCTTTATTGTGATTACTTATTACTTGCAAATTGAGCCAGCTCGTTATTCTTCGATAAAAATGCCAATGCCAGGCACTCAACAGAAAAGCAGTCAGTAGTTAAGAAATTCTTTTCTGAAAGAAATAGACTCATGTTCCTCTGACATTTATGCAGCCATTTTGAAAATGAATTTCTAGGTCATTTTTTTAAGTGAATGGTGCATCACTCACAAGCACAGTAGTTAGGTATTGAGAATCTATAGTAAGAAGCTTTTGAGAATTTTAAAACAAAGTCATAGTAGGCTGTTCTTGTGAAATTGACAGGAATATTCAATATGTAATGAAGGACAGCAGAGTGCAGAAATAATGCATAAAAGTAAAAATGATTATTATTAAATTAAGCTATTGTAAGAAGGCATCTTTAAATGTTCTAATAAAATTAAATTGTTTTAATATTTAAATTCTAGCAAGAAAACCAGAGTTGAAGTCCACAATAAACTGCATCAGAATGACCTGTGGAATTTTAAAATTATTATTTTGAAATTTTTTATATGTCCTTAAGGTCTTAATTTAAAACCACTGAATCAAAATTACAGCTACCAAAGAAGCTTTACAAGAGTACGGTATGAAATTACGATACAGTTTAGTGAATGGATCACGTCTGAGACCTCCTGGTCAGAAGAGAGAGCAGATAGCAGTTGCATTAGAGAAACTGCATGCTGTAATAAACTTTACAGGTTAGAGATGAACAGCACACAATTCCTGCTTACGGAACTTGTGCAAAGGAAATGTTTTTTCCGTAGAATGTGTGCTCTACAGGACCCAGGGAGACAGAAACTCCAGCAATTCTGGAGATCCTGAAGGGGCTTTCAGAAAGAGCGTGACCGAGTATTACAGAATGTTAACTTAAGCAGGTGATGAGAGATACAGGAGAAACATTGTATGTGCAAAGGCGTAGGTCTGTAAGCCGCCATGTTAGTGTCCCTTAAAAAGCTCCCTATGCCTCCCTCCTTAGGGTTGGATTTCTCTCCAGGGAATCTTTGGCAGATGTCCTTTGCCTGAGAGCAGAAGGGCAAAGGACATGACCCTTGCCCTCCAGCCTGGTCCTTGTATTCTCTTGCGCAGCTGTTGGAGATGCTTATCAGTCTTCAAAGGGCCTCTGCAGGGAATCCCTGCTGGGTGCCTACTGGCACGTAGAAGTCCCTTTTCTTTAGAGAGATACTCTCCTGAAGCCAATCTAACTACCCAGTGTTTAGTCCAGGATGGTACATAAAAAACCCTTTATCACTATTTCATCTGATCCTCTCAACAATCCTGAGAGCCTGGTATTATTTGTCACCCCACCCCCACTTTTTAGGTGATTGAGTCACTTGCTTAAGAACATAAACAGCTAATAAGCTGGCCGGTCAGAACTCAAATCTTTGTTTTAGGTTCAAACTCTTGTGGACTGTGCCCTGTGTCTACAGAGCGCCCCTGCTTCTGAGTAAACTAAAATTAAGATTCTAGATAATAAGGCTAAAAGCCACACCTGCACTAGCTATGCCGCCAATTTCAGATTTTAAATCTCCTTGGTGTATTTTTATAAAAGCCCACGGGGAAATCTCAGTAAAAGCACAACAAATACGTGTCGGAAAATAAACAGCTATCTTTTATATGTTGAGAGTTTTCCTAACATTTATCAAGGTTAATCTTTATGAAAAGTTTGATTCAGAGCTGTTTTTTCTCTTAGATCCCCAAATCATACTTTCATACTTTCGATTACTAAAAAGCAGTGTGCTAAAAATAAGGCTTTACCAAAGCAAAGAGCAACATAATAATCTGCATTAAAATAAGCTTCTTTTGTAAGGGTGCAAGTGTTGATAAGAAAGGGAAAATGCAGGGTACTACACACTGAAGGCGTGTGAGTAGGAGACTAAGGCAGAGACTTATAGAACTTTCCCTTTTATAATTATGTCTAGGGTCCAGACTACAGTCTGCATCTGCTATTTTTGCACGTTATTTGGTTTATGCAGGTTGACCAGATTCTTTCATTTTGTCTCCTGCCACCTATGACCAAATTATCAACTACTTTTTTTTATTAGCAAAAATAAGGCATTAGACAAAATGTGTTTAACTTCAGAGATCCAATTCTTTGGATGGTGATTTTTAACTCTGTGTGTGGCTAAGTCCATCCTTTAAGGAAACACAAGGAAGCCCAATAAATAAAACAGAAGCGGAGTTCTGTCAGGGAAGTAGGGGCAGGAAAGGAAATTCCCATTTCCTCTCATCTTTTGGGGCCAGCTTCAGTCTTCTGTTCGGACTTGCCTGATGATTTACCCCTGGAGTTTAAAGCAAAGTGAGTCCTTTGGGTTTTTTCTTTATAATACAAGAAAAGGATGAAATCTAGTGTACATTCTGCATGAGTTTTTCCTGACTTCACTGAAAAGCAGAGCTTGCAGTCAATGAGAGATCAAGGCGCACGTAAACAATGTCCCACAAAAAACAGGAAAGAGGAAGACCAACAAAAGTCCAGTGCCACTGCTCTCTATTTTTCTTTGAAATTTTTCACTATGAACATAATTCAGTGAAAGAATAAATGCTCTGTCATTTTCAGAATTTAAAGTGCGGGATGCATAACTTTTGAAAACTGCTTTAAATTGTCTCTCTTTGATTTGCGGTTTAGCTCAGCCATCCATCATAATGTTAGGAGATAAGAAGAGACAGACCTTTGATTATCAGTCTGTTCCCCTGCAGATGTCACTGTGAGTGTCCTCAAATAAACATAATTTCCTTCTACTATTTATTTTTTGTGAAAAGGGTTGAATAAATTGAAATATAGAAGATTTTACTTTAGGTACATTGTCTGACAGGGCTGAGTGGTTTCAGAGGTTGTTCTTACATTTAAACTTCAGCCTATTGAAAAAGATGTGTTTTTATATGATATAATAACTTTGCTTGCTTTCTGCTGGGTGAGAGGGTATTAGATTCTTTTGTACAGTTTGTAAATCATAGGATGAGAAGTTTATGAAGACTGTGAAAATTATGTAATTTTCGAAGTGTTCTTTCTATTAAGACTACACATATTTTTTTTCAGTAAGTAACGTTTTATATGCAACATTATTCTGCCTGTGGGTAATATCTCGAAATCTTAAGAGGAATTTTAATCAAACTTGAATCAGCCATTTTTTTCTATTTATCACATGCAAATAATTTTTGTTTTTACACTCATCCAGTGTATTTCCTGTTACATTCGATCTCATTCTTCATTTAATTTACAGCATTTCTGCAATACTGGAGTTTAAGGCATCCAGATTTTCCACAGATTGAGTCCAGTGAAATCGCTCTTAAAACATTCATTGGTAAATGCCATATAGTGCTGAATCCTGTGGGAAGTTGGTGGCTCTGTTCATCTCCTTCATCCACAGTTGTTCGTTAGGAATCAGAAGCTCTTTGAGTTTATTCCATTCCATAATGACTTGAAAGGCCTTACCATAAATAAGAAAGATTCAAAGCTCAGCCATACAATCCAAAATGTCTAATTTTTGAGCTTTTTGTTTCTGTTTTGCTCTTTAGAGCAACTTTAGGGTATAGTATACTGAGGAGGACGATGCAGGCACAGGAGCAAATAATTCCTGTGGTCCTACCACTTTTTTGAGGGGAATAATCACATAGAAAATACCTAAAATTTTAGTTTACCATGAAAGAAAAAAATTTTCATGTTTTTATATACATGAGTCACATTTACTTTCCCCTGAAGTCTTTATCGTCCAGTATAGTCCTTAAACATTAGCTAGCCTGCGTGATTTTGTTAATTCTCTGATTTGGCCCTTACAATGTATCTGATAATTCCTAAGAAGAACACAGAAAAGGGATGCTGTAAAAATAAATTTTAAAGTGGGTGTGAAAGTGAAAAAATAATGCAAATTATTATGTTTGCCATGAGAACGAATCAAATAGAGTTGGAACTCCCTTCCACACTTAAGACACACGTTACCTCACCAAGTGCATTCTGAAATGCTCAGACAACATCTAATTCCAAATTTTTTGAGACTTTCAAAATTTTGTTTTCAGAACAGAAGATTAAAGAGAAAAGGTGATACCATATTATTGAAAAAAACAGGAGCTCAAACTTGCACTCAGCAGCTCTGTTTTTAGTTGAGCAAGTCTGATTGCTAAACCACGGTTATGTTTCCTTGAAGGTCACAGTTTGCAAACCTTATTTCTCTTGCAACCTCTGGTTCCTAGGCCAAAACATGTGCAGATGGTCACGTGTGACCCTTCACAGAGTTTCTGTTTTGCATGCAATTATATGGTTATGAGTTTTCCCACAAGAATTTCTGTTTGAGGCTAAACTTCATCCCTTAAGTGTCATATGTGGTTTCTCTAAAAATATTTACCACAATTACTTCTGATTCTTTAATGTGAGCTTTTGTGGGATAATAACTGCCATTGTTTGCTGTGTTATTTCCTTTGGCAACTACATATTTTAATATTTTTAGATCAGATTTAGAGTCACAACAAAATTGAACAGAAAATCCAAAGAGTTCTAATATAGGACTCCTGGTCTTTACCCATGCACAGCCAGTGGTACGGTCACCAGCCCTCAGCAGTGTGATAGATAACTTTTGCCACTGTTGATGAACCTTCTTGTTACAATTGATGACCCCAGATAAGTATTTCTTTACCACTCAATTGCCATGGTCTACTTTAGGTATCCCTTGGGGTACATTCTAGGGGTTTTAACAAATACATAATGGCCAGTGTTCACCACTGAAGTGTCATATCATCCTAAAACAACTCTATGGTCCAGCTATTCAATCCTTCCCATTCCGAGTCTCCAGTAACTAATCCTTTTTACTGTCTTCATACTTTTGCATTTTTTGGGATATCATTTAGTAAGAATGATAGGGTAGGTAGCCTTTTCAGAACAATCATACTTTTACATTTTATTGATTTATTTTTCACCGAGGAAAAAAAGCTGGGAGTCAAATCTAAGGCCTTGCTCATAGTAGACAAGTATTCTACCACTGACCTATAATCCCAGCAGACTTTTAAAAAACAAAATATTGAAATCAAAATCATAGGATTCATTTCTAAACTCATGAATTTTTTAAGCTTAAAAATTACTAGTAATTGTAAAATAAAAACAAAGTCCAAAAAACCAGAAACACATTTTTCAAGAGCTATGTAGGTTGCATTCTTTTTGTGGTGCCTGCATCCAATTTCAGGAGAGATTTTCAGGTTCTAGAAGAGGCAAACTATCTAGATTCCATGCATACCAAGTTCCTTTGCCTCCTGTTTTTGTACTCGTGGGTAAGATACTTGCTGTGAAAAGAGTCAAGTAAAGCTAAAATATTTTTTGAAAGTAAGGTTTACTTTTTCACAAAAGTAAGATTCACTTTCACTTTAAGATTCAGTTTTTCCATTTACATCTACTTTTCTGTCAAGAAAGAAAATTTTGAATTCCACCAGAGGAATAGCTTCTAAACATATTTCCTGCCTCGCTGGAATTTCGAAGGCACAAAGTTTTCAAGATCCATTGTCTGGGCTAAAATTTTAATTACTTATTTTAGGTGAGCCTAAGTGTTCTTCCAAACAACATCGGTGCTTATGATTCCACTGGCTGCTGTGAAATAAGGTGACAGAAAGGTCTCCTTTCATTTTGTCAGAGGTAACTATTGTGGACCTTGTCAGACTGTGGTGATTTCTCCCTGACTACATCAGAGGTGTTAAAATCTCATAACATGAAATTCTAAAATCTCACAGTAGGAAGCACATTTTGCTTGGAGCTGCCAACTACATTTCCATGTCACAATTTGTAAACATCATTATAGTAAACACTCCTTGAGAAGTCAAGAGAACTATGGAAAGAATCAGTTACACAGGCTAGGTTTGCAAGCTGTCAATTCCCAACTGTTAAGTATAGAAGCCTAAGGCAAGACAGTGGAAATAGTTAGAGAGGAGGGATACCTAAGGGACAAGAACATTAATTTTAGTATCATTGTTTGGAGTCAGGTTCAGTTCCATTGCAATAATAAAAGTAGTGCCTTAAGCTTTGTTCCAACTAGTTACAATTCCAATGTTTTTAAATTTTTATTAAACATTTGGTAGTTTTTGCTCTTTTTTTTTTTAATCAGTGAAAGCTATTTGCTTTTGGGAATAATTTTCAGTGTTGTTTGAGATGAGGAAGTCACAAAACCAAGGGGCATTATTATGTGAAGAGGAAGTGGTTTCGGAAACATGTCAATCACAGTCCTGACACAGGAACCACTTTGGTCACCACATCCCATCTTTACCAGCCGTTATCCAGAGACCAGGTGGTGGCATGCAGGTTAGAGACCACACAGAAGTAAACAGTAAACTGCTCGGGGTGGCATGAGGAAGATGGATTGGGGAAGATGGATTGCCAGACAGTGTGTTTTAATTTAAAAAATCAGTTTAAAAATTACTTATAAAATAGTAATTAGTTGTCCCTAAAATGCAAATGCACTTCAGTAGAAAACCATACTTTATAAAGATTTTATGTAAAAATGTTAAACTATATTGTAAAGGATAACTAATATAAGATTTAGAATAAATCCTGTTAGTTATATAATTGATTTTTTGAAAATTATGGAAGAAATACATACACATAGAAAAGATATATCTGGAGGAAAAATAACTTGTTAGAATATGATCAAAGGATTCAGCAAGTGGCGGTGTTGTCTAGCAAAGCTTATCTTTAAATTAACTTCTTATAGATTTCAAGTGGTCTCAAAAATCTTTAAACATGGGATATGTTCATAATGTTCATTCATAAGTTCAAATCCTTGCACATATCCAGTTCCTTTTTAAAAAATTTTTTAAATTTAAAAAATTTTTATTTTAAAAAGAGTAAAACTAAACATAACAAAACAGAACCAAGTAGATCAGTAGAAAACAATGTGACACAGAATTCAAAGCAAGACAACAGGAGAAATACGGTGGCTACCATGATGTCTCTTGTTTTCTTCTAAATGGTTGTCTATATCTTCACACACAATGAATTCGTACAAAACAAAATAGTATAAAACTGGTCAGAACAGAGTAATGAAGGAATTACAGGCCTTCAAAATCAGACAATAGGAAAATCAACAATAGCTGCAATAATGTCTCCTGTTCTCTTCAAAATAGCTGTCCATACCTTCATGTATGTTGAAATTAAACAGTGCAAAATAAACTAAAACCACTCTGAACAAAGAATAGAAGCATTACTGGATTTCACAGCATGACAATACAGAATCAGCAATGGAGGCCATAATGTCTGTCTGCAAAGTAGCTGTCCATTTCATCACACATAATATAATCGATTCTCGTAAACTGTTTAGGAGCAGTTCTAGGCATGTACAAGCCTCTACATGTATACCTATCCTTTCTGTATTAGAGAGAAAACAAAACAAAACAAAACAGATTAGTAGAAAAATAAGAAACAAAAAGTCAAATAAATAACAATAGCAAGGAGCCCAAAACAGTGATGATATAGGCCTTCAAATCAAGGTGGTAGGAACAGAACTAAGGTTGATATTTTACATACTGATCTTCAACAGTTCCTCAGGTCGCAGACACAAACATGCAAAATTGTTCCAGTTCCTTTTAAATAGAGCGGGCAGAAATGCTATCTTAACAGTGGGCTCTAGAACTCCTTTAGGGCAGCGCTGTTTTTGTTTATGCCACATTCACTGGGCCAGATGAACCCGAGGGCACTGCAGAAGTGAGAGAAAAGCAGGAATTATTGGGCCTCCTTGAGCCAGGAGGGGAAGGAGCCGAGGCCATGAGGAGAGAAGGTGGTGGTGGAAGAGAAGTTAGAGAAGTTAGAGGTTAGGATGCCCCATGGGATCAATCTGTTCCTGAGACTCCTTTGCAAGAAGTGGTTGAAAACTGCTTCCTGAAACCTTGTAAAGCACCAGTAAAGTTTTTCTCCAGTTACTAGGCTTGATTTTGTAGTTACTGTGGAGAGTGGGAGTAGATGAAAGAGCTTTGCTTCACATTTTGGGAGACAACTAGAATGAATAAATTACAAAGCATAAGACACAGAGGATCAAACTCAGGGCTTTGTGCATGCTAGGCAAGTACTCTACCACTGAGGCCCATCCCCACTCTGGGTTTTCTTTTTTATATACATATGTAGAAGTTCTTTATATATATGGATACTAATCCTTGATCAGTTCTTTATGAGCAACTCTTTACCTACTACATAGTTCTTACTTCATGGTATTTTTTGACGAGCAAAACTTCTAAAAAAAATTTTAGTATGTTGAGTTTATCAATGTATTTCTTTATAATTTCAGCTTTTAGGATCTTAAGAAATGTTTCCCAATTCTGCATTCATAAAGATATATTGTCTTCAGAAAGTAACAAGTTTTATTCTTTAACTCATCTAAAGTGGCTTTATGCATGTGAAGCATAGATGTAATTTTATTTTAATTTACCTTCTTGTAATAACAATAATGATAATGGTTATCTGTGTCATAAAGTCACTTTATCAAGAAGAAAAGACAGTCCATTTTTAGTATGTAAAGTCACCTTTATTTTTCTTTTGCTGATTTTAAGTTGAATTCTAGTTTCTTAACATTTCATTATCTTCTTGTTTGCATTTCTTATGACCAATACTGAATTTTTCAAATCTTCTTTTTATGTTCACTTAAAAGACAACAAAATTTTCCATTTTTATTCTACTACAGTTTAAATTATGTTACCAATGTTTCTTTTATTAATTCAAACCTATATTTCTGGAGTAATTCCACCCAGGACATGAGGCATACTGTCTTTTTTTTTTTTGTGGTGCTGGATATTGAACTCAGGACCTCGTGCTCGCCAGGCAGGAGCTTAGGCTGCTGAGCTACCCCCCTCCCCATGTCCCTGCACACTATCTTTTAAAGAATGTTGTGCCTAATTTGCTGAATTCATGTTTGTAAATGAGATTGGTGAAAAATGCTTTCTTAGTTTTTTCTTAATAATATGACTTGAACACTCCATAAAATGAATTCAGGAAGATATCCCTCATTTTTTTATTCTCTGAAAGCTTGTGTAAGATTAGAATCATCTACTATGAAGCCATGTGGGCTTGGTTTTCTTGGGGTGTGAGGGTTCACCATTGAAAGTAATTTCTTTAGTGGCTTTAGAGCTAGTAAATTTTTACTTGCTTTTTTTTTTTTTTTTTGGTCTCTTTGAGATAAGCTCACTGTGCACTTCAGGCTGGCACTGAATTCACTTTATAGTCCAGGCTGGCCTCAAACTTGCAGTGATCTTTCTGCCTCAGTTTCCCAAGTGTTGGGATCACAGAGGTTTGTCATCATGCCTGGTACTTACTTTTTGAATGCTGCTTGATATTTATATTTTTGTAGGATTTACTTATGTTGTTTTCTTTTTCAACATTTTGACATTAATGACTGCTCTGTTAGCTTAGCAACTTTTAAGTCTCCAGGGGTCTTAATTATGTCCCTTTTTATTACAAATAGTTTTTTCTGCATGTTTTCTGTTTGTCTTTTGATTAATCTCATCAGAAGTTTTTTTGTACTAGTAATCTGTTTATAAAAACTAATTAGTTGTCTCTGTATATTTTTGTTCTTCTTTAATTATTATTTTATCTTTCTTGGGAGGGGTGTGACTGAATCCAGGGCCTCTGCACTGTGCTATATCTTCAGGACCTCTCCCTTTCTATTTTTCTTTTTATTGATTGTGTGACAGTGTCTTGCTAAGTTGTTACATTGCTCAAGCTAAACTAGAACTTGTGATCCTCCTGCCTCAGCCTCACAGAGTGCTGGGATAACATTAATATGTTTGATATTCTTTTCAGTCTATTTCACTTATGTGTAATTTTCTATTTTTTTCTAAATTTTGGGCATTACTCTAAATTTATTAAAATGTTGAACTTTCTATGTTTTTTAATTTCAATACTCAATGATAGAGCTTTATTAACCTTTATCAATCTCTTTGATTTGGCCACATGCTTTGTTCCCTCGTGTGTTCTTATAAACTGAATTCATTTGTCCTTTTGCCATCAGTTTACTTTTTCCTTCTCAACTTGTTTAGCAGTTGTGTTTCTGTATTTATTCTTCAAGAAGCTATCTTTTGTTACTGATATTTGTAACAGTTTCAAATGAATCAAGATATTTACTTTCTTTCTGAAAAACATGAGATTCTTAGAATGCTTTCTTTCTGATGATACTTTCCAAATTATTTACCACTGGTGTTTGAGAATCGCTTTTGTTACGTTTTTGAGCTAGAAATTAACATTGTTATTATTTTACACAATTAGAATCCAACCTTATCTTTACTTATGACTCCTTGTCTGCAGTCTTCCCTTGTTTGGGATTATTTTCATTGTCTAAAATGTCCTTCTGTATTATAAAGGAGTTTTTGGTGACAAACTGTTTTTTTGTTTCTTGGTTTCAGGTCTCCTCATTGTTAAAAGATATTTAGTTTTACCTCATTTACGCAAAGTAAGTAGTTAAAAAGACAGATTCTGAAGGTAGAGTGGGAAGGAATGTAGAGTCCATACCTAAAAGGTAGACTTCTGGTGTGAGAAGAAGAGTTCTGGAAACGGCTGGCAGCCATGGCTGAACCCCACTGAGAACATACGTCAAACCATTGAATTGTATGCTTGAAGCTGGTTCGAAAGGTGATTTTTGTGTTATTTTTACACACACACACACACTCTCACTCACAGGACTGTCTCTGGAGATTAGCAGCCTGAATTCAAGCTGCTTCTTCCTTGCTCTCAGGCAAGTAAATTAACTGGCTCTGTCTTTGTTGTCTTATCTGTCAAATGGAGAGAGCTGATTGGCTTCTTGGGAGGATTCACTGAGGACAGAATGAGTTAGGATATGTAAAATATTTAAAATAGTGCCTGTCCATATTCATTAGCTGTTACCATGGCTCATTTTTCCTAACATAGATCAGTACCCTGCGATAAAAATGAAGAGCAGAGGCCTACAAAGCCTGCAAACTCAAGAGTCTAAATACTGCATTCTATCTGAAAGGCTATGGTTCTTCCCCTGAAATTACAGCTGACACTCAATGCTTTTACATAATTCAATCTTAATTTCCAAAAGTACTTTCCAGTGATATCAAGTGCATTAACATATAACATAACAATTATTTTCCCTCCATATATTTACTTAGTTGCTGTACCTTACTTATTCCATCATTTGCAATCCATATTTCAGTTGCTTAATAATTTAGTGTTTCAAAGGTGGTTTATGAAATGAAACTCTTCATATTATGTGGTAACTCTCATACTATTTCATGTGAATATGGTACTACTTCAGTACTTGTCAGAAAACAAATAAATCTTTGGTTGTCTTTCAGTTCTTGTGATAGCCTGGAGGTGCTTGTGTGTGTGATGGTTTTGGCTCTTTTATGAATGTGTGTAGTTCCAAACAAAGGTGTGAATGCAAACAGGATTTAATCTGGTTTGTTTCCATTCTTATTTAAGTTGTTTCTGTTTTTTTTTCTTTGTCTTGATAAATATGTCAGAAAAAGCAAAACTAAAGATATCACTTTAGTTTATGAAGAAGAATAAGTTATACAACATAAACTTGTCTGATTTATTAACTTAAAGATTTTTATTGGACACATCATATATATTTTGAATATAGTTGTGATCTTTAAATATTTATTCAATATAAAAGAATTATTCTTATGGATCCATTTTTTGAAAGTATATTCAACTGCAGACTGAAATTGTTAACCTCATTTATCAGGCAGTCCAAGTACTTTTTAAAGATATATAGAATGTTTAAAATACATGTATATTAACTGAAAATATTTTACAATGAAATCTACCCATTTAGTTGGGAAAAAAATGGAAACCTACGCAATCACATTTGTAATTTGAAAATTGCAATAGAGACAGGAAGTAAGAGAGTTGATTAAGTCAGAACTCATTACCACACAGAAAAAAAAAAAAAAAAACTCCTCATTGTAAGCACTTATGGGACATTAGAACTCAGAAGCCCTTTGACATTAAGGACCCATTAGAGACCAAACGACTGCAAACACTGCTTCCCTCCTTCTTACTGGCTATCAGTTTCATGCATGCTCATCAAGAAATATTTCAGCAAGCTGGGACTAAAATATCTTTCAGCAACAAAAAGAGACTTCAAAAATTTTTGTAATACTGTTTCTAAACAGAGCGGTGTATCCTAATAACACAGAACGGGCATACTTGACTTGTTAATGAATAAAGGTTAGAAATGTATGAATTCTTTCATGTCATAAATAGAACAAGATCTAGTTGCTTCTCATTTTAAACCAAATAAAAATGTGCCACAGAAAAAAATCATACTGATATCTATTGTCTACTGCTGCTCTTATTTGTATAATATTTTAGTGGAAATTAAGTACACTATTAAGTAGGAGAAATTTCATAATAATTGTTTGTTATAGCTGTCATTTGTTTTAAGACCTGTAGGGTTGGAAAGAATACAACTCATAATCAGCATTTTAAAGATGAAATATTAAATTTTAAGTCCCCAAATTATTGAGTCATTAGGCAGCAAGAGATCTTGTTTAATATTTTTATTCAATTATTTTGCCTTTTGGAAGGACTATATAGCAAATAATGTAGTCAAATAGTTAAATTCTGCTTGAAAATTGCACCCAAAGAAATAAATGTAATATTCAGTTCCTTTCTTACCAGTAGACATAGATATTTGCCTTGTGGAAAACAGAGAAAAATCTAGGTTAACGGTTCAAACTCTCCTAGTTTTTGAAGGTAATGTCTTTCATTGTTTACAAATGTGCTGCCAAATTAAATTGTTGACTTGTTGTAAGTAATTTGTCTTTTTTCTCTGGTTGTTTTAAATATCTATGATTGCTTCACTGTTATCTAACTACCTATTATCTATCAACCTATCATTTATCTATCATGTATGTATTTACCAGCTTTCAACTCAGGTAGACAGTTAAATGAGGGCAGGTGTTTTTGTTTGTTTGTTTGTTTTTGTTTTTTTGAATGAACATCTAAACCTCTACCAATTCAGAAAGATTTTTAGCTGTCATCTTTTCCACTAATATTTCTTCAATTCTTTAATCAGCTTCTAGAACTCACGTAATTGATTATGTCAAAAATAACTAATGTTTTTCTTCTTTGGCTTTTCTATTGTTTTTCATTTTCCTTGTATTTTATGTCTCTGATACATTCAAGGTAATTCTTTTGGATCTGTTCTTGCAGTTGATTAGAATGCTTTGCACTGTGTTTTATCTGCTTTGTAATCTGCCTATTAAAAGTTAATTTTTATGTTTATATTTTTTAATTTTAGAAATTTCAAGATTTAATTTCTATGATTATATTTTTCAAAATTAGAAGTTTTAATTGATCTTCGTCACACATATTCAATCCTTTTCTATTATGTAATACTGCTTTCTTAAAGGCAATTCCTTTTTAAATGATTTTAAACATACTCACTTCTAGAGGATTTACCAGGTTCTATTATGTTTAGGGAGGTTTTAATCCTTTTAGCCACTGACTCCAATAATCATGGTAGAATATATGAATGCAGTTTTAAATATTTTAATGCATTGTAATTTTAGTCACAGATATGCAGGGGGCTGGTATTTAAAAGTTTTCCTTTTGCTTTTACTACATGCCCAACCTGTGTTCATTGCCCAGGGGCCTTTTCAATGATTTCTTGGCTTGGGAATCCCCAGGCAAATGGACTAGAGAATTTTGAATCAAAAACCCATCTGAGGTGTTGGAGTACAGTGCTAGATTTTCAAGGGAGACTGACTGTCTTTTGCTCTCCAAAGCCCAAGGCTGAGACAAAGCTGTTGTTGAGTGCATGATTTGTTTGAGTACACTTTCCACCCATAGGGGAGCATTTGGAAGACTTCGCTTTACACAGAGATTATAGTTCTGTCTCTGGATGGACTCACTTCCTTATAGTTTGTTCCTGGGGTAGTTAATCCTGTACCCTAAGTGTATTAAATGCCAACCTCCGTGGCCAATTCCAAGCCAGGGTAGCTACCTGTCAATAGATTCACTTACTGCTCTCATGTTCAATACTCTTTTACTCACATTTCCATGTGATTTCCTTTTTTGAACTGTCAACTATGGATTTGGCTAATTTTTCCCAGTATTTTTAGGTGTTTGCATCTGGATAATTTTATTTTATGATATTCCACCATCTTGCCAGCATATGTCATATATCTATTAATGGCTGCTTCCTCAAAAAGCCATATGAAGCTTAAAATTACCTCTTCTTAGGCCAAATGCCATTCTTCTTAGTTTTTTCTCAAGTGGTTACAGCGCATTGAATCCTTACTATTTTCACTATTTCAATTATTTAGTTATCACAACACCTTTGAACACTGGAGTTTATAGGAATTTTATAAGTGAGGAAATTGAGAGGCAGAGAGATTAAATTAATTGCCCAAAGGATTATGGCAGGAAAATGGCCTTGGCAGGATATCAATGACTTGCCAATGTCAGTCTGTCTTATCAAGATTTTAAATCACTTTCAAGAGATGCTATTTGATGTGTATCATCTGCAATGCTTATTTTTAAAAGTTCTATATCCTTCTATATTTGGCTTTAGACTTTAGAATTAAGTATGTATGTGTATATTATACATAGTTATGTAATATATGTATATTATACATATATGTTTGCACACACAAAAATATATTTATTTATTTAAGTAATAATCTCTTTCCATTAATGTTTGGCTTTAGAAAGTCCTATATGATTTAAGAAAACTTCCTCCCTAATAATATTTCTTAATCAGATATTAAGATCAATCAATGCATACTTAGCATTAAAGATAATTCACTGAGTCCTTTATAAATATATCCTATCACTTATCACATGAGGAAGCAATGCGGGCAGTGATTTAATGACACAATTGTCTACAGAATAATGCCTACAGCTTTTAGCCTCTCACTCAAAACTTTGCGAACTCATCTCATCTCCTCCCTCTCATTCTCCCAAACACTGCTCTGAGATTTATGAGCGAGAGGTGGGGCAGTAAGTGTCCCTACCCAGCCATCTCAGATTCTAACTCAGGGGAGGTGAGGCGAGCTGTAGCAACCATTCAGAAAGTAAGAATCTAGACTACCGAGGAGGGGGTAAACAAGCCATGCTGTTCATAGTGAGTCTTAGCCATGGGTAAACATCCAAGTGAAGATGTCTAGGACACACTTTGGTCTTGGAGCAAGGGACAGTGGACCTGTTAGCTCAATCTCCTCAATTGTAATGAATTTCCTGTGCCACGGGGACTGAATATCATGTCCCTGCTGGGAAACTGCTCTCTGCCAGTGTTTGAATCTTTGAAGTTATTCGGTTATGTTTTGCTTCCATGGTATTTCCAGAGCACCCTACTTACCTAAACCTTAGCTCTCTTCACAGCGTGCACCTTACCTTTGTCACACTGCATTGGAACTTTTTGCTTAATTTTTGTTCTTCTCAATGGACTTTAAGTTTAGGGGAG
Source organism: Dolichotis patagonum (assembly GCA_004027295.1). Taxonomy (NCBI): domain Eukaryota; kingdom Metazoa; phylum Chordata; class Mammalia; order Rodentia; family Caviidae; genus Dolichotis; species Dolichotis patagonum. The sequence continues at coordinate 45,700 of PVJX010008395.1, forward strand.
CAGAACAACCAAAAAATACCTTATAAATTATATTTGGTGTTAAATATGTACTTGTAGAATAAATTAGTAGATACTTACTAATTATAACTCTAATTCACTGTGGCATTACAATTCATACCAGATAAGGAAAAAAGCAAGATAGTTGTTAGGGAAATGGCAAGAAATAAAAGCCTGCTCTATTGATGAGACCTGAGCAAAAGTGTCATAAGTGTGTAAACTTGCACAAAATGTACTTGTTTAGAATTATTGCCTACTATTTAGTTCAGGAAATGAGCTGGAGCAAACTCATTTATTTCTACAGTTGTTCTTTAGTATTCTACACATCCCAAATCCTTATTCATTTTTCACAAGGTTAAAAGGGTTCTTTGGAATTGTACAGAATGTTCCTGCATTGCTATGAAAGGAATGTGTGTTGGCAACTCTCCTCTTAGCATTTATCAAAGTTTACATGTACTTCATTCAATGTAAACAAAATGCGTCAGATTCACATTTCTTACAAGCCTTGTTTATCATTAATAGTTTCACTATTTAAATGGTACAGAAATATACATGCTTTAAAACTATATTAGTTGCTTAAAAGTGTCGAGAAAGGTAAAGTTTATGTGGTCTGCCACTTGCTAATGTCTGTAAAATCATTCCTGCCAGAGATACTGAATTGTTTTCCATTATATTAACATTGCATGAATAAAAATCTAAGCCTTTTAAATCACAAGTTTCATAAGGTGTTGATTGGCCTGAAGCAGGATAAATTCAGACAACTATTTATGGTGGCAAGAGTTGTGTACATAAATATTCTTCCTTGAAAATGTTTCCAGTGTACTGTTAAACTGCCAAGGTGGTATAATTTAACAGGTAAAGCAGTGAACAGGGAGCTAAGGGTCAGTGAATTTGAATTCTTTCTCCATTCTCACTTTAATATATGGTCCTAACCACTTGAACCTTTCCAAAGTCAAATTCTGACTTTGTGAAATGGGGGTGGGGGGATTAACCATGCAGTTATTAAGACACAGAGCAGGACCCACAGAAACTTTGGAAATAAGTTATTAGGTTGTAGACATTCCTGACATTGCAAAGTTAGTATATGGGGACTTCTTTAACAGAAAACCTAAACTAGGTGGCTTTTCAACTATAAGTAATTGCTTCTCTCCAGCAGGAGGCTGAGAAATCTCAGATTAAGAGCCAGCAGATTCAGCTTCTTGTGGGGATGGGCTTTCTGGTTTATAGATATTGCTTTTTATCAGTGTCTTCATGTGGAAAGAGTGGACAGGATGTCTCTCACTTAGCTGTCTCATAAGGCCACTAATCCCAACTACAGGGCCCCATTTTTTTATGACCTAGTCATTTCAGGAGTCCCATTTCTCAGTGCCTTGCCCTTGGGAGTAAATATTTCAGCAGATGTATTTTGACGAAACCCATCCCATTTGGACCAAGGAAATGTCCATTTACAAGGAAATCAGTTTGCCTTTATTTTTAGTCTTCACAATATGCTTGCAAACTAACTGGTAATGATACTCATTATCATTCTTTGACTGCTTACTGTTATTCGGACATTACCTTGAATCCTCTATTTGCTCTTTGTGACAAACCCTTGGAGCACATTTGTTTTTTCCCATATTAACAAGGCTAATATTAAAGAATGCGGCAAGCTCCAGATTTCCCTTCTTGAGGGTGGCGCAGCCAGCATTCGAACCTGTAAGCTTTGGATACTGGAAGTCTGGCTTCTTGTATTCATAGCCATCTTGTCACTGTTCTTTGCAAATGAAGAGGCTTAGAAACTTCAATCTGTTTGCAGATGCTCATGTGCTAATGTGCTGGACTGCAATGACAGCCCGGGGTGTTTGACCAGGAGCCCTAGCTATTTCTGAGTGTTTCTCTGTTCTTGGCATCTTTTGTACCCCTTTCTTTCTCCTGAATTACTATGACAACCAGAGTCCGTGTTTAACTGAATAGCCTCACCTCTCTAATCTTGAAAACCCAATTTTACTAATGAATTCTACTTGAGGGGATATGAAGGTGGATTAAGTATCAAAGGTGCAACTAGTTGCAGTTAAGTCTTTGGGAATTCACTTCCCATAATGCTTAAATGAGGGATTTGTGAGGTAGAGCCTGTGGCTTTTCATCCCCATTCTAGTTTAGCCTGAGTGCAGTGAATAGCTGTATTTTATCTGTTGAGTCACTGGAGCCTGGTGGTGTTTAGAAATATATAGGTAGAAATACGCTATAATTCCTATAATAAAGTTGCATTAAATTCTCTGATTTTTAAAACTTGTTCAAACTGCCTATACTATGTTATTGCTTGTTAACGTGGCAAATACATGATTTCTTTAATAAGGTAAATTCCTTTAAAGAAATTAAATGCAGTGGCCAAATGATTTACTTGAATTGTTTATGACATCTTTGTTCATCAGACAGAAAGAAATTTTGAGATGGTGCTAGGAACCAAACAATGTAGGTAGACTGACTTAGAACTGTGACTTTACTTTCTCCAGAGAAAGCTGCCCACACAGTTACATCATCCTGTTAAGACTGTCCAGGAGACTGCACAGTGTAACATTCTTTGAGAGCAAAAAATAAATTCACCAGAGATGCATCAGGTAGCTGTAAGCATCAAGTACATTAATTAGTGATGTACAGATAGCTTCAGAGAGTCCAGGACTTCAGCATAAATGCATACTATTTTTCTTAAAATAGAGTGTTACGATTGTTTCTAACTTAGAACTTATGCTAAGCATGACTCCATGTGGAAAGAGGAAGAACGGAAATTTTCTTTAGGATTGATTTACATTTGCCGAGAAAATTCAATGCAAGAAGCAGCTGCACTTAATCTCTGATCTTGCCCTGTGTGCCACAGCATTAGCACCTTTCACTTGGTCCCTTTACCTTTAGGAGGCAGAATAACAGCTCTTTAAAGATAGGAGTGCTCCAGTCTTTGTAACCTGTGACTATGGTAATTTACATGGCAAAAGGGATTTCAGAGATGTGATTAAGGGTAGGAACCCTGATATCCTGATTATCTTTGTGGGCCCGGTTTCAACACAGGATTCCTTAAAAGTAGAGAACATTTTATTTTTCCAGAAACAAAGCTTTTGTAAATAAGCAGGGAAGGGGGACAGCAGGGAAGGGAGGGGAATGGTGAAAAAATAAAAATCAAGACATATTATTATAGGGGCAAGTGCCATATGATGCATGTGTACATCTAAACTGTACCAGTGGACTTGACTAATGTTATAAAAGTAGAGAACATTTTGTGACTATAATCAGAGAGCTGTGATGTGAAGGATCAATCCATTTTTTGCAGGCATCTGAGATAGAGTAAAGGTGCCACAAATGGCCTCTAAAGTGGGAAAAGGCAAAGAAACAGGAGCCTACAGAAAGGGATCTGGCCCTTTTGGTTTAAACTTGGTGAAATCTGTGTTGTATTTAGGATTACGGAATTGTTAGATAATAAACTTTGTATTCCTTAAGTGGCTGAATTTGTGATAATTTTGTACTATACCAAAAGAAAACAAACACCAAGCCAGCATGGGTAAGGAGACACAGCCAGATCTGCCCCTGCGTGCCACTGCAACCTTCAGAAGGCTTGTTTCCTGCAAGCAGCCAATGTGAGCAAGGAGACGCAGCCAGATCCAACCTGTGCACCTGCAGGCCGCCACTGGAGAACCTTGCTTCCTTTGGGCAGCCAGTGCCCGATGGGAGAATCAGACAAACACACCCCCATGTGCCTGCTGCCATGGGGGAGTCCAGGTGTGGATATGCAGCCTGAGAGAAGCAGCTCTGCCACCTCACACCCCTGGTCATCGGGGGGGGGGGGAGCCTCAGTGTAGCTGCATGGGTCGGGAGAAGCCTGGCTGTGTCCTGCTATCTCCCGGGGGGGACCCCCCTTCTCCCCAGGTTCAGAGAAACCCAGGTGCCTGTCCCATTTCCCTATAGTGCAGAGGGGCAGCTAATGTGGGAAGTGCCTGGGATCCCACAACCAGTTTGCTGGGAGAATGCCAAGACAAAGGAGCAGAAGACATTGTACAAAGCAGTATGTGTGTATGTGAGTATGTGTGTGTATTTGTGTATACATTGTGCAATATGCACTATTATAAAAATTTATTATTAAGCCAGGTGTGGTGATGCACTTCTGTAATTCCAGCACTTGGGAGGTTGAGGCATTCATACTTTTAGTTTCCTTAGATATCAAATCATTCTCCCCAGCACATTGTCGTACTGGTACTTCATTAATAGTAACTAAATGAATGAATGAAGCATCACTGTTGTTGAAAAGAAATAATAGTATTGGGATCTGTCATTACATGTGATGTGTTGCATATATGCATCGATGTACATGTACATGTACATGTATATATATAAGTATCAACATTCTTTTCATTATAAAAATAACAGAGATGCTCATTTAATGTCACGAAAATTGGGGATTTTCATGGGATTCTTCTGCATTTATAATATTTGAATTTATTATTACATATTTTTAAACAGTGATTTGCAGGTTCTTTGTAGTTTATTTGTATGTTTAACATCAGTAACAAGAGTGTATTTAATAAGATGAAGTGATCAAAGATTATAGAATCCACATAAATGTAGATATGAATGCTTTTGTTCATTAAAATATTTTTAAAAGATTATTATACAATGTAAAGGAAATTAAATGACCCTTGTTTTTACTGACAAGGTCTTTCATTATCTTTTAAAATTGCCTGTAAAATTAAAATAGTAACAGTGTATCTTTCATTATCTTTTAAAATTGCCTGTAAAATTAAAATAGTAACAGTGTCTAGTTCTTTTAATTTGAAAAGTGTTCACTAATATTCAGACACAAATCTATGGCTAATAATACAACCTTATTTATCAGTAATCTTTCCCCCTTTCTATTCCATTTGCAAATGAGTACCAGATGACCTAAAGAGGAATATAGATACTACTGAAGCTTCAATTTTATAAGGATATCAAATACAACCAAACTGGTAAAAAGGACTGTTGGACATTACACTCTTCATGGAACTAAAATAAATGTATACTGTCCATTTGCTTACAAAATTTTTTTACAAGCTCCAGTAGAGACTACCTAGTAGAAATACGAAGTCATCTTATTAGAAGAATAGCTATCCTTTTATTGCAATGTTCTTGTTGGACAGCATGGAGAAATGGAGAATGCTGCTTTGCATTCAGCAGAAATTTGAGTAGCAATGAGCAAGATACTCAACCACATACTAAATCAGTTTAAAAATACTTAGTTTTGATATTGACATGCTGATTTATTTTAATTCCATAAAATTTATCAATATAATTATGTATATGCACTTATCATATTCATAAAATATATTGAAGAATTATGCATAATCAGTTATATAATATAATGTATTAGAGCCCAAGTAATAAGCAATTTAAGTGCAAATATTGTACATTAAAGATGGAGATAAGATACGTTTTATACCACCACTGAGCATATTTGAGATACCTTGATTAGCCAAATCCACAGTAATCTGGAGAATTCGAGTCAGAAATCAACCATGGAACTCAATCAGATCAGTGGATAACTGGTATCCAGGGAGGGCTGTAAAAAGGGAAATAAAGCTTGGGGCACAGAGAGAGGGATTCGAACAACACACCAAGAAACACTCGAGCATAACAGCAAGAGGAGAGGGTTATAACAGTACTAGAATCGAAGCCCATGAAAAACCAAAGGTCTTAGCAACTAGAAGCTAATTACATTTGCACCTTCTTTTCTGTTACCTCCTGTATCTGAAGGAACTGTTTCTCTGCATTTTCAGGAAGTGAATACAAGGTTCTCATGTTTTCCATCTTCTCTGGGACATTACTTTCTGATTCTCTTTTGCCATCTTTACCTCCTCTTTTACCTCCTTCTACTGATTATGACTAATTTAAGAGTACCCATGAAAATTCTTCCCTAGCATTCCTGTTGATCATTTTTCAATCTTGTATGTTATCCATTCCTTGAGGATAGCTACATTCACTGAATTCAAAATGCCTTATTAGTCTCCTTAAATCTTGGTTTGCATCAGCCCTAAAATGAAGTAATATGTGCATTAATTATGCTTTGCCATTTACTCAGAGTTTCTATGAAGGAAAATGCCACTATTTTTAGTTTTTAATCTTAAGATAACTCATTTTGAAATGCTGTAAAACCTTAATGAATATCCAAATTCATATACATTATTTAAACTATAATTTCCTACACTAAGCAGTCATTAGATTAACATACATCTTTAGATTTCTTCCCAGCTGTACCAAATTAGCTTTTCTGAAGACTTTTAGTTTATGATTTGAGGCAATGCAGAAAGTATTGCTTTTCTAAGTTGTATTCTAAGGTTACAAACAGCAATTTGACTTTAAAATGCCATCTAGCATGTTTCCTCCATTTGGTGTTCAAGAAATGAAACTCAATTTTTCCCCAGAATTATTGAATATTGATATATAGTCTGATCTTCTCATCTACAAATGAGGAAAAAGATATAAAAGATTGAACATATTTCAAAAGAAGTCTATATTTTGAGGTACATTCTCCCTCCTTTCTTTTTTCTATTTAGAAATGTGACTGTGATTGAATCCTTTAAGTTAGGATAGTAATTGTCAAGAAATATATCCAGGGATTGAAATGATCGCAATGAAAAATGAAAATATTGTCATGAAGATTTTTTAAAACTGAGAAATGTCTAAGCGTGTATAACTCCAGTGGCTATTTGTCAAGGTAGCTGCCTCTTTTTCATTATTTTCTTTTCTAAGGTTTTCGGTATCTAAAGGACGTCACGCACACACGAGAAGCACTTTCACTTACCTATCCCAGTAAATGAGTTTCTTTTTCTCCCACGTTCCTTTTCTAGTGTCTAGGTTTAGGCTTTCTCTTTTTCTGCTTCTCACATCTCTTAGAGATTCTTTTCACATACTTCACTGTACCAGAAATTAACGTCTCCTCTCTGACACTTCTTTATTTCTCTCCTCTTGAAAGGGAAATCGCGCTACTGTCATGACTTTTGTTTTTTTTAAGATTTTCCTTTAGCCAGACACTCAGTTCCTAGTGTACCAGGAACATGGTGATGACAATACCTCTTTTTTCTGTTTTTGTTATTCCAAATACTCAGAATGCTGCTTACATAATAGAAATAATGACAGGCATATTATGTTTATAAATTACTGTTCATCTTGTGATTTAAATGTAGTTTATGTGCGAGAATACTTTAGCAGTCTCAATTTTCTCATGATGTGTTGAATCAGTTGGTGTTCTTTCAGTAAGTGAAGTAACAAAGACATAAAGAAGACAGAATTTAGGATGAGCATTATCTAATGGCATAATGCTTGGCTCTATCCAGTGGAATCACTTTTTTAGTAATAAAGAAAAAATATGTCAAAATCTAGTTTATTTCACTAAATTTAATAAAATGATATTAAATGGAGTAAAACTCTCAAAGTTTTAATTTTATTTCAAAAAACTGAATTTCCATTAGTCTCTTAGCTTTTTTATATTCAGACAAAGCTCTGCTTAAGGTAGATTCAGTGTACTTTTATTTATTTATTTTTTTGGCTTATTTCATAGTCCTGCAAATTTGCATTTCAGCCTTTCATCTCAAGATGTGTCCTGATTATGATGCATAACAAAAGAAATCTTAGAAGCTATCAATCAGGTATCCTGAAAGCAGAATTGGGAGTGGTCATTATCTGTACAAATGGTTCAGTGCAGCATTCATGCAGACTGAAAGATAGACCAGGGAAGAAAGCTAAGACATTGATGCAAGGCTTCACATGAAAACTCGCCGCTCGGAGGGAACCTGGGAAGCTGGGATTCCACCTCGGAGTTAGTCCCACTTTGAGGCAGAGATTTGACCTGCTGTACGCCCTGTCAGTCATTTATTATGGACTGCCTAGGGATCAAAGTGTAATTCTGCAGAGAAGGCAGTTATCTGGAGTAGGAGCTGCCCTGGGCCCTTAGTGACCCCATAGCAGCTAGAGAATAGGTACCTCAGACTAGTAAAGAATGTGTGTTATTTAGCTTTGCGCCTTGCAGCATTGCAAACCACATTGAGGCTTAAAACTGCAGTGATGTCTCTCATTTCAGCTTTCTTCAAGCTGGTTATTTGGTGCAGCTTAGCTGGACAGCCCTTCGGGTCTCAGTACACTCAGCTGTTCTTAGCTGGGCTTGCCCCGTGTCGGGGGCCGCAGGTGGAATGACTGGGCAGCTGTAAATCCAATGACCTCTGTTCACATCATTTCTCTTCGTCTATCACGGGGACTGCACACAAGGCCCGCAAGGCAAATCTAGTTTGCTGCTTGTTTTTATAAATAAAGTTTTATTGGAATACATTTATTTATAAACCTGTCTACACTTGCTTTATTATTAAAATGGCAGAGTTGAGAGTTCTGATAGAGACTAGATAGGTTCCAAAGCCTAAAACACTCGCCTCTGACTCTTCACAGAAAAGGATGTTGTCCACTTTCTACAAAGATGGCTCAGGTGTGGCTGCATGGTAGAAGCATTCTCAGGGCAAGGTGTGTGAGATCTAGGTTGGTGACTTTCACAAAGTCACTTCTGCTGCATTTTACTGCTCAAGGAAGTCACGAGGTTGGTTCAGATTCAGGGAGTGGAGAAACAGACTTTACCTCTTAATGGGAGGAATTAAAAACCTGTGGCTATTTTTGGCTATCTGCCACAGTGGGGCCCCTGTACCCTCTACCACAGAATTTAAACTTGCCTTTGTACTCTGCGGATTAGGGGATGAAGGCAAGGAAAGATGATATATATTAACTGTTGTATAACATGTTAGAAGAAGAACCCCAATTAGAATCTGAGTGTCCTGATCAATATTCTACTATTATTTGAGCTTTGCTATTATGTGTTAATAATATGGGTACTGCTAGAAGCAATTCTGGTGGGGTATTGAATGCTATTCTTCAGTGTTTTAACAGACTTGTAGTACACAGCAAGGAAAAATATAATCAAACTCATACATGAGCCTTCTTCCCATCTGAGTGGATCTTTACCATATTTTTCCAGTTCGCTGTCTCCACTGATCCTATTTAGAGCAATATGTCTCTGTAGTTTTCAGCTCCAAACCACTATACTGGCAAATTCTATTTTTTTTTCTTTTTTTTCTATAAAAAACCCTTTATTAAATAACTAAGGTAAGCAAAACATTATGCTAGGCTACAAGAAATTTTTAAAAAGTCAAATTACAAGAAAAAGTAGGTGGACTTTTTTTTCTGCAGAAAGCATCAGACTCAACAACAATTTCAACTACAGCAGAGACAATGGTGACACAGATTAGGAAGCAGTACACAAAATGGTCCACCCGAATTATTGGATTAATATTGCTGTTTCATAGGATAGAAAATCAGGATAAAACAAGACATGATTGTCTCAAAACACGGGCAATTATTACTTACCTTAGAACCCCTGTGTGTCCTTTCTTGTGTGTACTTAAATTCATGGTAATTGATTCAAGAAGCAGACCTTTCAGGTTACCTATATTTCAATTTCTGTTTTTCTCAGAATATAGAAAGTGATTGGACCTTCACAGATCCGGTGAGCCAATGAAATTTACTAACCTGAACAGGGAGAAAACCCATCCCCCTTCCTTTGTTTTTTCTTATGTTTCTACATTATTTTTAAAATTACTTAATGAAATTTATTGAAATTAATCTCTTGACATCAAGGGAACTTTCTTTATTCCCGTTTTGATTTCTTTTTCTACATTGTTTTTGAAGCTGTACTCAGGAATGCATTTTTTCTCCTGAGCATGTATTTTCAGTATTCTAACCACGGAGTGAAGAGAGCCTACGATGCTAAAAACATTAGCTTGCAAGTTTTTTTCTTGCACTCTTCACGTTAAGCCTGTGATAAAAGGCCCACTTGAGGGCTGTGTTCAGTGCCTAAAGTGAATGTTTTAAATTTAATGATACAATCAAAATCATTTTTCCCTGGTAACTACTATTGTGCTCATTTGCATGGATTCCAGTACAGTTGTTTCGCCTTTTGCATTATGCTTTGTGTATAAATACAAGTGAGATGGTCGACTTCATGTATAACAAGTACCCAGCTAATAGAGTAATTTCCTTTGAGCATTATTTATTTCTGTCAGGATGAACGTCTACCTTTTTCCCATCCTTGGTTCGTAGCCATTATTATAATGTTACCTCTGCATTTTGAGAATTCCACATGGAGCTGCTGAAAATTGCTTAAAAGTACTTCATACCAGAAGGTTAAATCTCAAAGAATTTTGGTATGGAACTAGCAAGCTAAATTGCTTCTAGCAATATTATATTAATTAATGTCAGGTCAAACTAGTTCTTTTTCTTTGTGCTCAATTTCAAATAGCAAGTGTTTTTGGCTGTGCCAGCCACGAACTGATTTTAAACAGAAGAGGTTGAATAGACTCAAACCACTTGCTCTTTTGAAATAAATACTTAGTTACAAATTTGGCAGTGCTTTGAAAATCAGTTTTTGGGATCATTTTTAACAATAAATCAACTTTTGTAGAAAACTGTCTTATAACTGCATACGTGCATCATTTGCTTTTTCCAGCTACTTCCATACTCCCATAGGAGGGGAGTGGCCTGCATCGAGAGACAGGTGTCCTCTTAAATGATTTTCTGCTTCTCGCTGGTGACCTGTGTTTTATTTATTTATTTTTTGTCACCCTCTAAAGGGCAACCAAGGAATCCAAACTGAGGGTGAAGGAGAAGGGAAGATGATAGGCAGACAGAGAACAGCAAACTCACTCCCCACCGGGGACCCCTGGCATGGCCTGTGCCCTTCTACACTCCAAAGGGACTCTGGGTGGACGTGTGCCCCTAGCTCACTTGTGCAGTGAGAACTGGCAGCTCAGTTATACCAGCTGACACATTCTCACTGTGGGGAAGTTGAAAGATCCAATGAGCTTCAGGTCATGAATTAAACTCTAGGTATAAAATCCACGTGGCTATTATGACAGTAGTTTCATAAAAATTGCTCAACCATGGTAACAAGAATGAGGGTATCATTTTTCAAAGATCCATTAAGAAAGTATAATAATAGCCTACCCCAACCCCAAAATTCAAAACCCTCAGTGCTCTAATTTTCAAAAATTTTTGAGTACAAACATAAGTGGAAAATTTCATATTAAGAAACTTTATAAGTAAAATTATTAAAAATAATATATATAATTACTTTCAGGCTATGTGTGAAAGGTATATATGAAGCATTAAATTTGGGGTCTAAACTTGGGGCCTGACTTGTTCTCCTCTGACTCGTTGTCTCTCTCCTCTGTATCTTTTGTCTCTCTGTCTTTTTGTCTCTATCATCTATTTACCTATCTATCTATCTATCTATCTACCTATCTATCTATATCCCAAGAGCTGAAAAATCTGAAATACTTCGGTTTCATGTATTTGAGGTAAAGACTACTCAATCTGTAGTCAATACTTGGATTACAATAATAAAGGAAATGTTAAATTTAAATTAAAAATAAATAATCATGTAAATCTGGGAACTTTTGAGGAAGGGACTTCATTAATTTACTAGTACATATTTTTCCATTTTATGTCCTTCCTAAAATTTATTAATTCAGGATCATTCTATTTACTAATATCAGAAAATAATTTTTTATCAAGAACTTAAGAAAGAGGAAAAAAAAACCCCGACTGAAGAAAGAGAAAAAAAAAACCTGACAAAAGAACTGAAAATTGATATTTACATCAATATATATAAGTAAATATGAAAATAGAGTGTATCTTTATCCAATAACTCATCTTATCTTCACAGTTTTGACTTTCATTAAACTCTGTATTTTTTCCATATATTTCTAAAGATCAAAGAAAGATATGTTTTATTAATACACTTTTCAAGAAGAAACAAGACAGGAAAAATGTGAAGAGATTTAAATAGAGACCATCATAAATATTGATTATATCAGAAGGGTTTTATAGTCACCACTTTATGTTTGTCTCGTAGATTGCAGAAAGTTATACAAAAATCAGGCTTTATAAGGACCATACCACCATCCCCTGAAGCTGGATTGTGGTTTTAAAGAGTCCAAGTCTCTTTTTGCTTCATAAAATTCATCTTCAAAGGGCTAATGCAGTTACAGGGTGTCAGCTGATAATACGATTTGTGTTGCCATTTCGTAAATAATACTGAGAGACAGCAGTAGGACATATTCAGTCTAAAGTAAATTTGGATTTCTCCATTGGGCATTAGATGGCAGTATTAATCAAGACATTCAAAGCTGACTTATGTTGCAGAAATTTCTCAAGGTACTCATAATTCTAAGAATGTTTCATAAAACAGTTACTTATCCTGCATTTTCCACTTCTGAAAAGGGAAAGCAAGAAACGTATTGCAGGTTCAGCTCTGTAATCTTTTGCATCTTATATTTATTCTTGTTTTAGGGACACTGCTGGAAGAGAAATGACTTCATTTCCAGTTAGTCATTTCTAATGTCATGTCCAAAGTACTTCATTTGCAATTTTTAGCTTTTCTCTTTTTAGGGATATAAATGTATATATGTCAACAATTATAATTTCAACATTGGACAATAGGCAATATGTTATTATAGTTTTATAAATATGGGTTTATGGTGCAATTTGAAAGGAAGAAGTCACTAAAATCCTCACTTAGACCATTTACCAGCCTGGTTCATGGCTAATTAATCCAACTTCTCTGTGCCTAACTTGTTTATCAAGACAATGAAAATAATACTGATTTTCCATTTTATAGTCTTGCTGTCAAAGATTTAGTGAGTTATGTAGAAAACTCTTAGGAGAAAAATAAAAGAAAGTGCTTGGAAGCATAGTGAGCATATTACGAGTACTATATAAATGTTTATTGTTTATGGGGGAAAGACCCAGAAGAGGTCACTGAGGTGTCTGTAATAATAATAAATTGAAGACTCTTTGCTTCTGTCGCCAGGACAGCTGAAGTTTAGTGGAGCTAGACAGGGTGCATGGCAGCTTATTTGCCACACAATGGGGGATTCTTTTCTGCAGGGACACGCACAGGTGACTTTCCCAACCAGAAGCATTAGGGAATCAGATTCCCTCCATCCCTGCATGTGAACAGAGTGCAGGGTCCAGATCTGGCAGCACCCAGAAGTGTCAGGCTCAGAGACCTCAGAAAAGAACAGGACACAGTGGGATGTACACACACAGAAAGAAGCCATTTCCTGGGGCATGAGTGGACTTTGGCAGCCATTCAGAAGAGCACTTTGGAGGAGAGTCTGAAGATCATTTTCTATGGTAAACGATGACTTGGATATTGAAATGTGAACTTTTGAGATACTACAGATAACATCTGAGAATTCTCAACCCTGATGTTGGAAGGCGTTTGACCCCCATAGACAATGGAATAAAAATACTGTGAGGGACCCAGAAAATGGTAAGCGGACCCCAGAGATCAGGAGAAAAGCACAGTAACTCAGATCTTTAGTATTATACAGGGTCAATAGTTTTGATTAATCTTCTGTGAGAAGAAATTATATTTTCTATAATCTGCATGCTACACATAATAGCTCCAAATTTAAAAGCTAGGTTAAGTACCTTGCATTTTTTCATTTAATCTCTAACAATTTTAAGGTATTTTCTTTGCTACTATGTTCCTTAGAAGAAAACAAAAGTTAAGAAATGTTAAGTAACTTCCATGTCAAGTCATGGAGTTAAGTAATTCACCAGCAGTATGTAGATAACTGACTAGTAAAGAGGAATGTAAATCCTTTACCATGTTGGGGTAATCATTCTCAATGAAGTCTTTCATAGATCCCTAAATGTCTAAATTAAATAATTTTTCTAGGTACTTTTATAGAAATCTTGGATCATTGTAAAATAATAGGACTGAAAGAATTTTATCTGTTGATCTCAGTAAAAATACTGGGTTCTAAGACAGGCAAGTAAGATAAACAGCATATTTTTTTGAGACTATTGTCTTAATAGGAGGTATTTCAGTCAGGTAATGTTGGCTGTGTGTATATATGTAACTAATTATACATGTGTTCATTCATATATTTAACAGCTTTATTCATATATATGGGTCTTGCCTTCTTCATATGTCAACTGATCATAGTCGAATGTAGGGTAACTGTCATTCAAATGCTGGGATTTTAGGAGATCTAGACATAAACTAATGCTTGTGTCTTTTAATTTTTTAAATTTTTTTTAAAAAGGAGTAAAACACAACAAAACAGAACAGAATGGGACATAAGAAAGCATAAATTTCAAAGCTAGACAACTAGAGATCTTCACTATCTGTCATATTGTCTCTTGTTTTCTTCCAAATGGTTGTCCTTATCCTTGCATATGGAGAGCTCATACTAAATAACATAGCCAATCTTTTCACAAGATGTGTAGTTCACCGGCTCCTACTTGCTAAGCGGGGGGAGGGGGACACGGGACAGGGGACAGGACGACATGAAATGTCTGATTCTCAGCCCACACGCAGGCAAGATCACAGTTGCCCCCCAGAGACGGGGTGAGTTTCTTGTTCTCCCGCACCGCGAGTCAACCACACAGTGCAGGTCCCGAGGCGCCAGGGTCTCTCCCCTGCAGGCCCCCTAAAGTCCGCCATACTCACCTGCTATTTCTTTCGGATGAATTGACCATTCCATTTCCAAAGTTCTGAAATGGCCAACAGACCACAGAAAGAATTCTCTTTAGGCTCCTGTTTGAAACCAGCAGCTACAGTGATCTGCTGGCCTTGCTTCAGGGCCACGCATCTTTTAATTTTGAAAGATGCAATATGCACTTTGGTATTTAAATTTGCCCTTGACTGCTCTCTTTGTTCCTTGCCAACCATGATACCTGAAGAAATATAACATCAGATTCTAGTGTTATTGTCTATTAATGGAATTTAGGTTTTTATTTAAACATTCTCGTTAGTATTTATAATAATCAAGCCCTTCATTTAAGATAAATTTTTTACAACTCTAAGTAATCAAAATGAAAACATTTTAACCAACCCTGGCTTCTCTTTCCCTCTTATACCCTATAAAGTTTATCATTACCTTTCAATGAAACTGCCAGTTATGATTTTTCCCTGTGTTTACTTCTAACACTGAAGACTGAAAAAACAAAAACAAGAACAAACAAAAGAACCCCATCACCTACTGTGGTGGTTGGATATAATGTCTGAAACCACTGTTTACAATGCACATTAGTGTCTAGAGCTCTGCCACTTGGCTTCATGATTTGCAAAGCGTTTTAGTTCAGACTGAGTTACTCGTTCATAGCAGCCGATTTTCTATCCTGTGGGTATCTCTGTGACAGTGAAAACTCTAGCTGAAACACAGCTGTCTTCTGTGAACATGCTAGCGGTCATCTGCTTGTGCTTTGAGAGGGACTCTGTCTTCTGAACCTAAAGTCAAAGTAGTGTCAGAGGAGATGGTGTTCACTTACCACCAAACAGTGGTAAGTTTCACTTATTTTTCCTATCAGACGATTCTGTTTTGCTTTACCAATCCTGACACTATTGCCACTTCAGATCCTGTATGCCTGCAAATGCTTCATCCATGAATATATGCACACATTATAAAATGTGATATACATAGAGACAGATCTGGGCTAAGTGCATTACCTATAAAATTCATCTGCGTACTTACAGTTAGAAAGAAGAACTAAGTCCAAGAGATCTATCATATAGCCTGGCCACTATAGTTAATAAAAGTCTTTTGTATAAATGTTTTAATTACAAAAGTTTTAGATAATACATTTGTGAATTAGCTGTACTTAACAATTTCATAGAGTATGTAAACTTTTAACATTAGGTTGTGCATGATATATAACTTTATGTTGCAGTTGAACATATTACATAAATGTGAAAAAATCGATCTGCTAAACTAATGCTTAGGATCCAAGGTGTCAAGCAGGGAGAGGACCAGAGAGCAGTAAGAGGGTGACCTGCAGAGCAGGACCCCAGGCAGAGTCTTGAGAGTGAGGGCCTCCTTGTGTTTTGTGTCAAAGAAGATGCCCCTATGCCTTACCCTAGTTCCATATCCCTAATGCCAAGATACAGGAGGGGTCTGAGATTTTATCCTAATTGCATTCTAAGAAGTTAGTCTGTTGCAGTTTCATAGATGCTCACAGAAGACAAAAGGATTCCTGCTTCAGAGATGAAGGATCCAGGCACACAAAGGAGCCTGAATTTCATGTTGGAGTTAGGGCCACTTGTCCAACTTGTCTTCTCTGTGATGAGGAGCAATCTGAGAGGATGCAGTGCACTATGTGGATTCATAGCACAGCTTGGAAATCTGAAGCTTAACACAATCTAGGTATTTTATAATGACGTACAAGAAACCAAAAGTCCTAGAGTTAAGACATCGTATTTTACAATACTGGTCAGTAAACATGGCAGAAACTAACCAATAAAAACTAACAAAAAAAAAAAAAAGAAAAAAGAAAAAAGAAAAACCCTATCCTTTGCTCTGGAAGGAAATGCCACCTATATCTTTCAAGGCTGTGCAATTGCAATTCTGGAAAAAGAGCACGAGTGACGCATTGTAAAATGTACATAGTCATGAGAGATGCACGGATGCATCTCTCATCATGGACACAATGTTGCATATGATCAAATAAAGCAGCACTGATAAAGCACTTAGTCCAGGTTAGGGAGCACAGACGGTGTTTGATAAATTTTAGTTCATGGTTTATTCCTTCTTACCACTCTGAAGCATGGAAGCACATTTTTGACCCACAGTTGGAGGGTTAATTGAAGGTAGCAACTGCAATTTGTAGCTCCGACCATGAAAGAATATTTTCAGATGGTTTCTGACTACTGTATATCTGCAGATGAATCCAATCAAAGTCAACTCATGCTTTCTACTGACTGCTCTGGATTCATGTGAATTGCTGAAGGTCTCCACTTCAACCCCAGGTCAGTATAGACACAGAATTAATTCTTAGCAAGGCAGGTCATGGTTTTCCAGGTTTGCTGATGCAGATCTAGCCACCCACTGGTAGCCCAGTTGGTGGACCACTGGATAACCTATTTATGTTCCATATCCTTTCTTCTTGTGTAGCATAGTGTTGTCTCCTACTGCTTGTTTTTCCCCAGTTCCCTTGTCAACCAGCTTCCTGTTAGATTTGGCTGGTGAGAGACTACGAGATGAGAACAGGAAAGTAGGACCTAGGAAATTTCTCTTACCCCAGACAGTTGAATTTGGGTAGATTTCTGACCATAGTTGCACATCCTCATGATTTTAGCTTTTCCAGGTGGCACCTCGCGTTATGGCCCTGCATTCCACGCACACACCATCACTTCTGCTATTTACACGTCCCTACCATTTTTTCCAGACCCACAGGTGGTAGTATCTTCCTGCTATTACCTGTGTTGCCGTCTCAATTCCACACCTGCACTTTTTCCCTTATAGAACTGATGCAGGTTGTTTTTTGACTGGTCATACACTATAACACTTTGGACACTCATATATCTGCCAAGTGGTCTCTTTCTCCTGGTGTCCTCCATGGTAGCTCAATATAGTCACTAAGATTCCATCTTGAATTTTTTATCGCCCTGGTAGTTGTTTGGTTGTAAAAAATAGAGCAGATTTAGGCTAGCTTCAGTAAAAGAGTATACTGTAAATATGTTAGGGACTTTCACAAAATATACTGTAAATGTGTTAGGGACTTTCATAAAATAGACGAAACATACAGTTGATACACCTTATCTGCTCTAGTATTTGACTTTCTTAAGAGCATAGACTCAATCTCGTCCCTTGGGTCTGATTTTGAGCAAGGAGGCCAAAGCAAGAAAGTCCTTCAGCCTTAGAATTTTATTACTTTTTAGCTGAGTTGACTTTTTAGCTGAGTTGTAAGAAGGAGCCAATCTAAAATGGGAGCTGTGGGGTTGTTTACAGTGTCATCAAAAGGTAGCCCAGGAAGACCCAAGTTGTAGATAAAATCATTTTTATTTTAATAAAATAAGCACTCCCTGATGACTAGCATGGCATTTAGAAACATTCATCAACAGAAATAGAAACACTAGTGTGATAGTAGAGGCTACAGAAATCTAAGACGAGAGACAGTGACTAAGAAAGTCTGAAATAGGTGGATATGCACTGACCCTGGGCACATTCTGTATGTTTTAATTAGATGTAATTTTTCTTCTGCTGGAGTTTTTCTTTTAGTTTGTCTCTGCCTTGGGAAAATGTGATGCAAAATATGTGGCAAAACAACATCGTTGCCACAGGCAAAAATACTTAATCAAAATTCAAGAAATAATTGTACATGATATTTTTGTAACTAGTAAATATATGGAGTATTATGCCAATCTTTATTGTTTAGCATTGTTTTAAATGGTATATTTCAGCACTATTAAGTCTATCAGCTCCTTAGGTAGTTTCAGCCATACTTTGTTCTTTTGATGAAGGAATATTGTCACTTGGTAGCTTTTAAGAAATACTTAACCAAATGCAGCAAATCAAGCATGTGCTTTTACAATAGATGCATGACTGAGATTTCATATAAAAATTACTAAGATCTAGATTTATCTAGGTATTATATACTTGACAGTGTTGATTTGGCAATGGTGAATTAGTAGGTCTTTACAAACCAGGGTGCTACAAACTAAATTTTGTCCTCCACAACCATATTCATATGCTGAAGCTGCAACTCTTTCATATAACTATTTGGAAATGGGACCTGGACAGAGATAAAGAAGGTAAAATAAGGACAGAATGGTAGAACTCTGATCCAATTGCATGAATATTGTTTAAAACAATCCTTCTCTCCTCCCTCCCTCTCCCCTTTCCTTCTCCTTCCTTCTCTACTTTTTTCTTTTCCTCTCCCCTCTTCCTTCCCCTACATCAGCTATCATCTCAGCATCCCTTGGGTGGAGGCCATGTTCAAGCCAGGACGAGGGCCCTCAGCAGAGCCCAGCCATGCTGACTGTGTGATGGCAGCTGGAACTGACTAGCACCCAAAGCCTTACTGAAGTAGCTTACACTGACTCTGCTACATCTTTTGTTAGTTTAATGGCAAGTGAGATGTGTCTTGAAGTATGTGGATGTCTGGAAGTGGGCTTGACACAGACTGGTAATTCTGATGCGGCTGAATTTGACAAAACAAACATTTGTTTGCATGTGAATGACTCCCCTCCCCATTTTTTTTTTAAAGAAAATGATTATCCAAACCTAAAATGATTTCCTCTCCCCCAAATTATAAGATAGTATACTTCTGGCAAAAACAATTTAGTTTATTAAAACACGTAAGACTGTGCTGAAATGCAACCATTTAACATTAACTTAGACTAAAGGAATCACATATTTTTAAACAGATTGAATGCTAAATGGAGAGCAACTTGTGAACATATCTGTTACTTAGGATTATTTTCTTTTAATCGAATTCATTTTAGCTTCACCACAGCCAAAGAGTATTAGTAATGGCTGCCATCCAGGGTCTAGAAATAGCATCATTCCATTGAAATGTATGGTATAATTGCAGTCTTTGAAATTGAAATCCACATGTACAAATTTCACTTGCTAAGCTTGTGAAGAATGGTGCAACAGAGAGGTGACCCTTTTTAGGTGAAAAAAAAAAACAAACCAGTTTAACATTAACCACCAGTAAACTTTTCCATCATAATGTTTATTTTGAGTGATCAAAGATTTATCTCACTTTACAAAGGCAAACCCCTATTGTAGTAAAGATAGACCTTTTTAAAAAAGGTAAATATATGATGTTCTCTATTTTGCATGCATTTCCATAGATGTTTTATTTTCTTAGCCTCATCCCTGTCTGACAATTGACAGAGTTGTCCTAAATACCTAACGTCACAGAGCTGCAGAAAGTTTGTGCTACGTCTTAAGAGAATCTCCACATAGAGCTATTTTTAAACACTTATTGAGTATATACCCATTTAAGCTCCTCCTGTGTGTCTATCATTCTATTTCAGGCTGAATCTACTGCAAAGATAAATAAGGTCAGTATTTTCTGTCCCCAGAGAGCCACGAGGCTCAGCAGTCTAGATGCCTTATTTCTCTGAAAGTGAACAAACCTTTCAGGCTTTGTGGGCGAACAGTCCCTTTGCCCAGCCTTCTTTGTTGTTTGCTTACAGTGCTCTAAAAACTACAAACTATTTTCTCCTTTCTGAGTGATATGAATCAGCCCAGCCCACCCTTAGTGGTGCACAGGTATTCATTACCATGCCTCAGAATGATCTGGAGGGTTTGTTGAAAGCAGATTCCTGAGGTTATTCCACAGAG
>PVJX010008396.1:0-65852 GCA_004027295.1 Dolichotis patagonum
AAAAAAAAAGATGCTCAGTCTATAGGACTTTGTTCTGGTAGGATGCCAGTACAAAGAACTTAGGCCTTTCTGTTTCTGCCTTGGTAAATATAGATACTAGTGGTCTCTACCTCATAAAATGGTAGGGAAGACTGAATAATTTCAATTCATGTAAGCCCAAGCAGCAATGCCTGGCAAATTCTGTTAGTGCTGTTATCACTGCTTGCATCAGTTTCACCTGGCTGGGCCAGACAAGACTCAGCAGTGAGAGATGAGAAGGCTATGGCAGTAAGCGAGGAGTGACTAATATTCATGGATCAAAGTTCCTTGGATTTCTTAACTGGAAAGGTCACCTGGAATCCCTCTCCCTTCTGCATAAATGAGGAAAGGAAGGCCCAGAGAGAAAAGGCTTTCCCAAGGTCTGATCATAAATGAAGGAACACCGAGGTCAGAATGGAATCAAGGCATCATGGTTGTCATGATTTTCAGTTATTATTCAACATGCATACCAGTTCTTAGTCTCAAGACTTGCAACTGTGTCTGGCCAACCCACTCACGGAGTACTGGGCTGATCTTTCTTCCATGGGACACCAGTGATCTGGACACAAGTGAAGGAAGCAGCTGCCTCCGGTTTCACACCTGCATCTGCAGAGACATTTACTGTAAGTCCTCCCCATGCCTACACAGCCAGGAGCTATTCTCACATGAGAGCTTTGCCATAATCTAGGACAGGGCAAAGAGCAACAAGCAGCCTCCCTCTTGATACTCCTTGGGGACAGGAGACAATGGGGTGCTCCTAGGGCTGACCCATGAGCTTGCTTAGCCACAAGACACAAAATAAAGGCAGTTGATGCCCCTCTCTTAGCCAGTTTTCCATTACTATAATGAAATACCAGAGGCTAGTAACTTTATAGAGACAAGAACTTTATTTAGTTCCAGTTCTGGAGGCTCAAGGACATAGTGCCAGCATCATCTCAGCTCTGGTAAGGGCCTTAAGGCTGTTGACACCACAATGGCAGGTATATGGTATATGGTATATGGTGTATGGTGTATGGTGTACGGTGTACGGTGTATGGTGTATGGTGTACGGTGTACGGTGTATGGCGTATGGTGTAAGGAAGGAAGGGATCACATAGCAGGACAGGAAGCCAGAGTACTGAGTGGGGTTGAGCTTGTTCTTTTATAACAATCCTCTTTTGAGAACTAAGCAGGGGTCCCAGGAGGGCTACCTTAATCCCATCCAAGAGCACAACCCCAGTGACCTAGACCTCCTCTAGGCCCTACCTCTTAAAGATTCCACTACATTCCAACATAACCAGTCTGGGGGCACATGAACGTTTGGAGGCACAGGCAAATGATATCCAAACCTCAACACTCCCTTAGCCAACCATAAGTGATGGTGGCCTCTTCTTTGAATGACATCTGTCCTCTAGGCCACCTTCAGGGAGACGATCAGCTGGTCCACCCCTGTACTTAACAGCATCCCTGGAAACTCCTATATAGCTAGATGACCCAGGGACTGAAGAAACTCATAAGACCCCAACTCTGAAATTTTGAGTCATCTTTGCTGTCTAACCAATCTCACCCTGAAGCACTCTTAGGATGAGGAGCTCACTATTCCTCAGGGCATGCTATCTCATAGTGGAGATCTAAATCAATGCTACCCAACAGACACATTAACACATTAACTTTATTGCAGACAGTAAAGAGTATATTTGAAAAGGAAAATGAAACAAGCAAAATCAATCACAACAATACATTTTTTAATCCAATGGACCCAAAAATATAATCAATATCTTGAAGTTTTATGTTCCTTGTTTTCCACTAAGACCTTGGAAGTCTGGTGTGCATTTTACACTTCAGCAGTTCATCAGACTAACTATATCAGAGTGCAGTGGCCACATGCAGCTGGTAGCACAGTAAGGGACTCTTCTTCCTTGTATTAAATGGAAATCAAACTCCCTTGCTATTTTTACACAACAGTCTTTGTTTTGTCCATGGTGCTTACAGATACAGTCATGTGCTGCCTAATGGTAGGGATGCATTCTGAGAAATTCATCCTTAGGTGATGTCATTATTGTACAAACATCATAGCGTACTTGTACAACCCTGGATAATATAGCTGACTACATATTTAGACAGTATGGTGTGGCTTATGGCTCTAAGGCAACAAATACATATGGTAGCAGTTCCCACTATTTTTAACAAGAGGAACCAGTTTCGTGAATGACAATTTTTCCATGGACTATGGGGGTAGGTGTGGATAGTTTCAGGATGATTCAAGAGTATTACATTTATTGTGCCCTTTATTTCTATTATTTTTACATTATAAAATTAAATAATTATACAACACCAGAATTAGGTAAATAAAATAATGGGCAGGCTATACACCCCAAAGTGTCAAATTCTGACTTAAAGTATGCCACCAGATACAGTTGTGTGACGAAAGTACATTAACTTACTTGTCACTATAAAGCCTGCCACTGACTGCATCTTAATTGTCATTTTCCACTTAAACCTTGATAAGGTTTTGATCTGAGTCTTCAAGCAGTTGATTTATTATGGTCTCTGTACAGTTAGATCTCTGCTAATGTTGATATGTACTTGCAACTGCTCTCCAGTGCTAGCATCACTGCCTCAGCTCTACCACAGATCATCTGTCATTAGATTTTCATAAGGAAACCTAGATCCCCGACATGAGCAGATCACAGTAGGGTTTGAGCCTCTAGCAGAATATAATGTAGTAGTTGATC
Source organism: Dolichotis patagonum (assembly GCA_004027295.1). NCBI lineage: Eukaryota > Metazoa > Chordata > Mammalia > Rodentia > Caviidae > Dolichotis > Dolichotis patagonum. Next base: position 2,733 of record PVJX010008396.1, read on the forward strand.
TGAAGGATATGGAGCTCAGGTCATAATAGGACTTTGGGGAACAGCTGTAAATACAGATGAAGCTTTGTTCATTAGTCTATCACTCCCCTCCTGCTGTGTGATCCAGTTCCTACCACTTCCTGCACAGATGATACTGCTCTGAATTTTGTAGTCAGCTGCAACATACTGCTAAGCATTGTGTCTTTAGACATATCTAAACATAGAAAAGGTAAAGTAAAAATAGTAGGCAACAAGAATTTTTCAACTCCATTATAATCTATGGGACCAGACATAGTATATGCACTTCATATACTATAACCTGACTAAACCTTGTTATGGGTTACATTACTCTAGGTTTAACTCCCTCTCTACTTATTGGCTCTTTGGTAATAATGAGTAACTACAAATAAACATTTATGTTATGCTCTTACCTCTGCCAACTGGTAAGCTGAATGCTTTACATGGATTCCATTTAAAACTCACAACAGAGAGACACGGTGACACACACCTATAATCCCAGTTACTTGGGAGACTGAGGCAGAAAGACCACAAGTTTAAGGCCAGCCTAATATCTTGGCAAGATTCTGCCTCAAAATGAAATTTGAAGAAAAGGATAGAAGATGTTGCTCAGTGCTTCCTGGGTTCAATACCAGGAACTGAAAGGGGAAAAAAGCCCCAGAATGTCTTTTTTCAAATGAAGAGAAGGAAAATATAAAAGGCCACACAGTCACCCCCTTGGAAAGCCAGCCCATGACTCAGACCTATGACCATACTCTTAGCCTCTAACACTATGCTATACAACTTGGCAGACACTCAGCATTTGTACCTATCTAAATAGGAATTGAGGAGTATAATAAATGTAAAATATACTGTGGCTTTTGGAGACACAGTATAAAAAAATAAGCATGACTATTTTTTCCTATGAATAACATGTTGACATGAAACTATGTTATGTTACATAAAATATATTACTAAAATTAATTTCACCTGTTTGTTTTCACTTTTAACAAGTGGCATTAGACAAATTTAAATTTAAATTTCATTTGTGGCCAGCATTGTAATTTTATTGGGGCAGTGTTATTCTCACCTATTTCCTTCTAGGCTAAATATTTTATATTTCTTCACCAGAGCCACAAATGACCTCACTTCTAAACCTTTCTCTTAGATGCTTCTTTGGACCAGGTGCTTTTTTATAGGGGTGAATAATGACCCAACTCACTGCTCTTGTGTGATTTCCTTGCTCATGTCCTCTGCCCAGCTTGGGCTTGGTGATTTCTCTTTCTGTTCTATTAATACAAGACCCCTTTTGTAATCAGGATGATTTTTTTCTGTCCATTACAAAGTTGCAAATATTTCCCACTAGTCATTGTGGGCCTTTTAAGTTTTTCTGTGGTGTCTTTGGCTGTATGAGTTTGTTTTAAAGCAGAAAATAAATATTTTTCTTCTGTGGCTTCTGAGTTTTGAGTCTGTTGAGGAAGGTTTGGGCTATTCGCAAATTCTAAACAGTATTACCTTGCATTTTCTCCCACTAGATTTACTTTTACTACTTGTTTCTTTCATCTAACTGAAATATATTTCTATTCATGATATGAGGATGGGATCTGACTTAATTTTCCCTTGAGTGTATAGTCAACTGTTTTACTTCATGAAAAATTCATTTTTTCCTCCCTAAAGCTAAATGCCATCTAAGAAATTGACTTGAGGCTCTGCTTGCTGTCTGTTGGCAGGGAAGTTGGCCACCATCAGCTTCAGTTTTCCATCTTGCCAACTCAACAAACTCAGCAGAAAGAGATTCCTAGCCTGGCAGGTGTTGTGGAATGCACCTATAATTCCAATATTTTGGGAGGCTGAAGCAGGAGGATCACAAATTTAAGTACAACTTGGGTGACATAGTGACTTAGAGAGACTATCTCAAAATAAAAAAAATTAAAACTATGATGCAGCTTAGTGCAAAGTCCTAGGTTCAGTTCTGCATTGGTTACTTTTCTCTGGTCTCTGAGACAAAATAGCTGATGCCTAAAACTAAGAAAAGAAAAGTTTATTTGGCTCACAGTTTGTGGAGGTTTGGGTCCATAATCAGCTGGCTCCAAAGCAGGTTGGCAGCAGTTCGTGACAGCGGTAGATACAAAAAGCAACAAGAGCAAAAAGAAGTGAGTGAGAAGACGTCCTGTACCTTATGTTATATGTAGGCCACCCCCACATATATAACATTCACACACATAATCCTAGTATTGGACTATGAATTAATCACAAATTATAGAAGCCTGCCCCCATGACCGCATGAGGCTTTGGGAGGACATTCAGATGCAAACCATAACAAGTTCCCAGTATGGAAGAGAAGAGAGGAGGGGAGGAAAAGAGAGGGAGGGAGAAGGAGAGGGAGAGAGAATTATTTTCTCATTAGATAGTTTCAACCAGTAAGTGGCCAACCAGGGGCTAATTGGCCAGGCCTAATTCACCTGTCTTCTCCTGGAGCAGATGGAAAGGATCACTTGAGAAAGGAGGAAGATGGATTCAGGTGGGTATTGGGATATTGTGGACAGAAGAATCCTAGTTAGAAAAAAAAGACGCCTTCTCCAAAGGTACCTTGATATTAGGTGCTCCTCAGCCTGTCTCTGCAAGCATCTTGGAGTTCCAAGCACCTCTGCTCTAGTTTGTCTTCCTTTTCAAAAATAGCTCGGGTTGTATCTACCTGAAAAATCAGCCCAGCAAGGCTGGAGAGTATAATCCTGTACCCTCCTGTCTCAGGACGCTTACCTGCCAAAGAGGGTAAAACTCAAATAGGGCAGGAAGAAGGAAGGATGTCAGCAGGATATGAACACTATTTATAAGCAGAAAGTGGCTTCTTCCTGCCCATCCCAGAGGGGAGTGTTGCCTGGCTGGGCTCCTGCAGGGAGGGTCTCCAGAATGCCTTTTCTGGCTTCCTTCCACCACCTACCACCATGCGTAGCACCAGGGAACAACTAGAGAATTCAGAGGTTTTAGAACATCGACCAGGCTGTGGTCCCAAATGTAGATCTTGAAGAGCAGATACCTGTGTTTCTATACAGGGTGCCCTGGTCCTGGCTACCTCACACCGCAAGGTGGGCACTTACAAGCCTCACCCTCTCTCACTCTGGGCCTTCGAGGAGCCAGGTGTGATTTAGGGAGAAGGCAGCAGACAAGGTCACTATCTCAACTTTTTGGTACTTCTCTTCCCGTTCTTACAAAGCCCTCCTTATGGTAAGTGAAAACACCATATAAGTGAAAACACCATTTCTGTAGAAAGCTGCTCTGTTGGATATGTCACTTACCAACTAAAAGGAGCATGCTGCTTGCCACACAAGGAGACAAATGCCCAAGTTCAAAGCCCAACTCTGCCACTCGGAGGCTGTGTGGTATTCAGGGATCTCACTTGCACCCTTTGCCTTGGTTGACTCTCCTATAAAATAAGGCTGAGGATAGCCTGGGCCTCATAAGATTGTTGTAAAGATTCAAAAAACAAAAGAGAAAAGGACAAACCGTAATACCAACAGTGTTGTGGGCGATGACAGTATTTGGACCTGGGAACGAATGGCTGCAATACTATAAGGGAAGGGTGGGAGGAATTGGGAAGTTTCAAGATGTACACCCTGCTAAGGAAATAATGCTTCAGCACAACCTCTGTGCAGACCTGTCCCTGGCTTCCTTTTGAAATCCTGGAGCCAGGATTTTTCAGGGGCCCCTCTGCTGCCCACCCTGGGCTCAGAGCCTGTCTCTGGGAATCTGGCTCAGGGTGCCTGAGTGGGAGTTTCTGGGCCCGGGACCTGCTCCAGGAGGCACGCCTGGGCCTGCCCACTCTCCTTCACCCTGCCACCCCCAGGTCACCCACTTGGCCGGCCTGCTGCCTGCCAGGGCGTGGGCCTGGCAGAGACTTCAGAGCCTGTCTTACCTCGCAGGCTGTTTACTAGGCCTGGAGAAGTCCACCCCGGTCCTCCTTGACCTGCCTCCACTACTGCAGCACTCTCAGAGCTGCCCAGCACACAAGCAACCCTGGTGAGAGTGTGGGCAGCAGGCAAACAAGCGCCTCAGTGTTCCAGCAGCCTGCCTGTTCCTGAACCCCTTCCCTTCTGTGGCTGGAGGTGGAGCCTGACCGTAACCACTAGGGTCCAGGGATTGCACTTAGCCCCCACCTCCCACCCACTCCCTTTTGTAAACCCACCCTGCACACCCTCCTGTGTGGTGTGCTTGTCTCGGGGCTCGCTGATGCCCTGCTCCTGGTCACAACCCTTCCGGTTCGAGTTCAATCCTGAAACTCCAGGGGCAGCCCAAGTACCCTGGCCTGTGGGGTGGGAAGCCCGGAGGGAGGAGGTCCGTGTGTGTGTGTGTGTGTGTGTGTGTGTGTGTGTGTCTGGGCGGGTGCTGGCTCCCTGGAACTCCAGCTCCGCCTCCCTCCATCCCTACAGTCTTGCACCTGAGGAGCTCTGCATTCTGGCCACGGTGATGTTTGCAGAACCCGAAAATGAAGCAGTACATGAAGCAGGGGCTTTGTGGACCAGCTTGTGGGAGAAGGAACTGTTGGAACTCCAGGAAATAACCAGGATGAAAGGAGCTGTCCAATTGCCAGCGTCAGGCTTGGAGGGAAGAGAAGGACAGAGGCAGGGCACAGATCTGAGCAGGAGAGGAGGGGGCACCTTGAGTTACAGGGATACATAAAATGCCCCTCATGGTTGAGATGACTCTGGATGTCTCGGTTGTTGGTATGACCCTGTTCTTTCTGTGGGAATTCAGTCCCTGCACGGTCCCAGTTCCTCTGCCTCTTCTTGAAGTGAGGGTGCCTGGACTCCCAGAGAAGGAGGTGGGCCCCTAGGAGGGTCCTCCGGGGCTTCTCTACCAAGGGCCCTTGGCACTAGCAGCATCCTGGGCTCCAACACACCCTGTCCTGCTGGACCCTTCCCAGGGACCTCTTATGTCCACCTTGGGATTCTCTTCCTGTGCCAATCTTGTGTCTGCACGAAGATAAGTTCTCTTGGGACCAATCTAAAGTTGGTTATTGCAATTAATTCCATTCAGTCTGAGTCATCCATTCATTTCACAGAAACTTCTCAAGCCTGACCATGTGCCGAAGGCAGTGTGGGATGGATGTAAAGTTGCAGTGATAAAGGAAAAGGTGATGTCCAGAGAATGGTGGTCACTACACCCAGCCCTGTCTCCTGCAGTCTCTGACACCAAGGATGGCAAAGGGTCAAGAAGTCTGTATTTTAAAAAATGTACTTGGAGTGACCATTGTCAAGGGTGTCTTGGAAACTGTCCTACAGGTTGAGGGTTACACCGGGCTACACACCGGGAAGGACAGGGGGAACTATGCTGATAGGCAAGGCTGTGCTGGGAGCTTAGCACAAGGCTATGAAGTGAATGAGGGTGGACATGTTCTTTGTGGCAGAAACAGCATGTGCAAAGGCCCTGCAGTGGAAAAGTGGAGCTCTGGAGGAAGGGGGAGCTGGAGGAGTCAATCAGAGTTAAAGTGGGAGGGGTACCAGAGAGTTCTCAGGAGCCCTCAGCGTGCTTTGCACAAGAGAGCTGCCAAGATGGGTGATTTTGAAAGGCTTCTTATTTAGCAAAGACACGCATTGAGCATTAGGCCCTACGCCAGGTTTGGCAGAATCAGGCTTCTCTCCCAACTCTCCCCCCCTGGGGTCTTGGCAGGCCCCTGGCAGAGGGGTGGGGCGCCCAAGTGAAGATCTGGCTTGGCTCCCACCTGCTAGCATGCCCTAGATGGTGGGCAGCCCAGAGGGAGGGACCCTATGTTCTGGCTTCACTGCCAAGATCCCCTGAGCTCTGCTGCCACTCAGAAGGCAGTGCCAAGACCCCACTTATCCTCTGCCCACCTCCTCTGGCTCAGGGGGTTATCCGCCAAGATGCTAAAAGGGAGCACACAGGAACTCAGGAGCAGACATGCGTCCTCTTGGGCACACACCCCCTCACCTGGGCTGAGCCTGACTGCCCAAACCACTTCACATACCTGTGTAGTCTGGGGGTGAAACTGGAGAGCAGGGCGACCCCTGCCCTTCCTCAGTTCCAGCAGTGGCTGGTGGGGAGGCAGAGGCAGGGACAGAATCAGCGAACAACACCCAGCTAGTTGGGCTTGGCTGGCATGGGGCTGGGTAGGTGCCAGGACATCTATCCAGGGGGCTGGGGTGTGAGGGGAACAGGGCGTGCCTCGTTTGTACACAGCGCCGAGAGCTGGGTGTGTTTGAGTATGTGGGTATGTGCATGAACGAACGAACCCTGGGTCTTTGCACTGTGCTACATTCCCAACGTTTTTAAAATTTTGAGATAGGGTCTCCCTAAGTCACTAAGTAGCCCAGGTTAGACTCAGACTTATCATAGACCGGGACTCAGCCTCCCAGAGTGCTGGAATTACAGGCTATCTACTCTTTGATTAGATTTAAAGCTCCAGGACCACATCTTGGACTCTAGAGACAATAGATATGGAAAGAGGGGAGGAGGAGGACAATTTCCATCCTGTAAACTAGTGAAAATGTTAACAGGATCGTTTCTGGGGAAAGACAAATCTCCAGGGATTTTTAAGAAACCAAGATGGGGTAGGTGGGGTGAGAGGGGGGATTGTAGCCCACAGACACTTTCTGTATCCTTCCATTCCAAGGGTGATTGGTCCCTTTATTACCCTCCTGGAGTCCTGGAACTCTGGAGGCACTGCTGAGGAACCCCTTCCCCAACATGGCTTGGCCATGTTGTTGGTCTGAGTGTGGATCCCTGAGTTATGAGCCCAAAATTTCTTCCCTCTCTGTGGAGCACTCTGGAGTCTCTCATAGCCACTGGGCAAATAGGAACCTTCCCAAGTCCCAGCTGTGATGATCTCTGTGGCCTGGACTTCATAGGTATTACCCCAGATAACCCTTGCCAGCCCCTGTGAGTGGAAACTGTTACCACTGTGCCCATTCTTCAGATGAGGACACTGAGGTGCAGAGACTTTGAGCTGCACACAGTCATGGAGTGGGAGAGGGTGGCTGGCTCAGATGTAAATTAAGGCAGCAGCTTCAGACTTCCAGAAGCAAGCACTCTAAACTCTTGTGCTGACCAAGTAGTTGAAAGTGACACTTGTACTCAAGGCAGAGTGGGGAGCGGGTGACAGGGCACAAAAAACCCAGCAGCCCCAGGAGTTGCCTCAGGCAGAGATGGGACCAGGGTGAGGTTAGTGAGCTGCAAAGTATAAGGAGGCTCTTAGGGTACAGTGATACTGACTATTCACAGGTCCCTGCAGATGAGGCCTCTGACTTTCCTACCAGCAGTTGTATAGATTCATTATAGAAATTTGCAAGACAGTTTCCCACCCTTAATCAATGTGTTCCCTCGTGTCTAATAGGTAAGTTTAGACTGCACCCAGAAACTTTCTTAGAAAGACAGGGAACAAGATTGAAGGAGGGATGGATTTGGGATGGCTTATCTTTAATTGAGGGGGATTTATTTAACATAATTAACCATTTTAAAGTGAGTGCTTCAGTGGTGAACACCATGTCATGCAACCACGATTTCTGTCTAGTCCAAATTTTCATGACCCAAAAAATGACCCACACCCACTAAGTGGTTACTTTCTTCCCCTCCCCCAGACCTGTTTTGGCTTTGCTTTTGTAAAACGGGAGATTAAATCGAAGGCCTTCACACTGAGGTACGTCTCCGTCTCCAGTGCCCTGTTTTTTATTTTACTTTTTTTATGTTGAGATAGGGGCTTGCTGTATCTCTAAATTGCCCAAGTTGGGCTTGAGCTTGTGATCCTCCTGCCTCAACCTCCAAGAAAGTTGGGATGCACAGGACTTCACCACCACACCTGCTCCCCCAGACCCTTAAGGTGAGGTGAGCTGAGAGCCACACGTCAGACCTTGCTTCCCAGGAAGCTCACCAAACGCACCCTGGTCCTACCAGGTCTGCCTCTCCGTTCATGGGTAAGGGCAATCTTTTATCAGGAGGGAGGCCTATTCTCTGTTCTCATCCTCGGTTGACATGGCTTCCTCATCTGCTGAGACCTCTCCCAGAACACACTGCCAGCCACAAACCCTCTGCTCTCCCAGGCTCTGTCCCCACTGAGGTGCCCACCCCCAGTCTGTCCCCGGAGGAGCGCCAGGAATCCCAAGCAGCGCTGATGGGTGTGGAGGGAGGCGGGCTGCTGTCTGGGGACACAGAGAATGCCAGGCCTGAGCACAGCATGTCTGGGTCTGAGTCACATGGCAGCAGAGAAGGGGTAACAGAAGGCGCAGGCCCAGCCCCAGCCCCAGCTCCGTATCAGTCCAGGTATGCTCTGTGTGTTTCCAAAGGAGGATCCGGACTCCCTGCTGTCCTTAGGAATGTTGATTGTGCACTTTGAACCTGCCTCCCATTCCTGCCCTTCCCCCCTTGAGGGGACCCTTGTCAGGAGCACCCTTGGGAACAGCCAGGACTTTGTGTGCAGTGACGCACTGACATTTCTGGGCATGGCAAAAACAATGCCGCCTCCCTTCCAGAGCCTGTGGCCCCAGTGGTGAGAGTGGGGGTTGGGGGGAGTAGGAGTGCCTGTGAGGACCCCCCGGAGAATGGGGAATGAATTCTGGGGCCAGTGCCAGCTCATCCTAGCTGTGTCACTCTGCACAAGTGACCCAGCCACTCTGTCATAGGGGTGGGCCCAGTTCCTACTCCACAGCATGGGCATGGAATTCCCTGGGCTGAGTAAAGTTCTTGGCATGTGCCAGCATTCCAGTTTGGATGACCATTGTTAGTTTTAGTATCTCCTTGGAGGTACTACCTGGGTGCTTTTCTGACCAGCTGCGTTGAGCCCAAGAACTCCCTCCTGGTCCACTTGTTCAGGAGATAAAAATTGATGTGTACCTCACTGGAGACCCTCGTTAAACAGAACTGATTTCCTCTGAAATATTCAACAGTCAAAGGTCTGTGGCAACACAACTATCACTTTTGCTGTCTGGCACAACCGTGAACAATTCACACAGGGGAAGCGGAGTGTCAAAGGAAGTCACTGAACAGGAATCAAGGGGCCTGGACCTCATGCCAAATTTGTCTCTACTACACTTGTATAACACGCTTAAATCCTTTCTTGACTCAACTCCCCTGGGCCTCAATTTTCTAAAGGAATCAGGCTGTTTCAAAGAGTCCTTGAAGAGCCATAACAAAGGGGGATAACAAAGGCAGCTCCCCAAGGGTTAGTAAGCACCATCTGTTAGTGAAGCATGTGTGATAGAATGTGGAGGGGACTGTGGCAAAATGAATGCTGCAAACTCAGGATATCAACTACACACAGTTCCCTGCTCATACTATATATTTCAAGGGGCTTGATATCTAAATAAGATCATAATATATGAACTTTTGCTCCCACTACAATGCTGATATAACTGATCATGTGTTCAAAACTGAGGTTTGGAGACCAGAGCAAAGAAGATAACTTGGCTGGAGGACAGCCAACATTTTGGCTCTGGCCCTCCTCCTAGGTGAACAAGGATCAAGGACATGAAGGGACCTTTCTACAGGATCTCACAGCCTTGGTGAGTCATCCAACCTCCTGAGCAGAGAGATTGTTGGCCAACAGAGGACAAGAACCAACTAATGTACAGTATGCTGAAAAGGAAGGTCACCAGAGAGAGAAATGTGTTCCATGCTTCCACAGGAAGCCATGTGTTCAAACAAGACCGTGACCTATCCTGGTGGCTGACACTTACAGAGGACTCAAAAGGCCTTTACCTGGTTCTGAAAATAATCCATGAAAAGCCTTAACTAAACTTGATACACAGCAAAAGGTTAATTTTGATTAACACGGGTCTCATTTTAACTTGGTCTTAAACACCCAACAGAAAAGTGTAACCAAAAGATGTATAAAAATATTACCATAATAATAGACTAGATACAGAAAGGGATTTCCAATCACTGACCCCTGCTGACAGTTTCCAGCTATACCTATAACTGACAACTGTTAGAGTCAATGAAGCTAAAAAGCTACATTGGAAGCTATAAAAGCTCAGTGAAAGTCTCTAAATTCCTAAGGTTAAAATAGTCTTTCAAAACAACCAAAATCTCTGTCTTCCTACAGCTAAAACTGGAGGGACTTATCACAAAATTATATCAGATTTCCAGATAACCTCAGTCAATAGAGAGGTCTAGAAGCCTATGGGTTATAAGCACTATTCCAATTCCTCAAGCACAGTGTCTGGATGTGGATCCTTCCCCAAATTATCTTCCTATTCTAGTGCTCATGCTTTGGTCACATGTGCTTTAATCTCTTAGTAAAGTTTGTTTATTCTCACCTAGAGACTGCCAAACTCCAAGTGATCATACAGATGGAGCCAATGATAATGATTTCTTTTACTGGGCTCCACTAGATCAACCTTCTGAAGGGATTTCATAACTGCTAAACCCCAAATTGACTTTTATCCAAGGCCCCTAGATTAGCTCTCAGGAGAAGGCCCCTAACTTCAGTCTCCACTACACTGCTGCTTGAAGTAGTTAGACTGAAACTGCCCATTTCCCCGACTGCAGTTAGAGTTAGCTCTTCCAGATGAGGGAATATTATAGACAGCTACATTAGATAGAAATGAATATACAGTTGGGGGTGGGGGACTAGACTCTTAGGAAAGTCAGCACAAAAATAAAGACATCAAAATTGTGGCTGGAGGTGCATCTAAAAATGGCCAGTCCTCAAGATAAAGATGCAATGGCCAGCCCTGTATGCCTCCCTAAGAGACAAACAATAACCTGGAAATATACTATAGTTAGTCCCACTTGATCCAGTAAGTCGTTAGGCATCAGTCACTCAGGTGGGTGACAAGAGCATCTGGATCCATCCCTTCTCAAAAATGCCTTTGTTTTTGCCATATACCCTTGCTACATGACTTGCTTCCTTATTGGATCAAAGTAGCAAAGTGACTACACCTGTAATCTTATAGGTAGATTGTAGTTTGACCTGTGTTGTACCCACATTGTGGCTTTGTTGTATGAATTGCCCTTGACAAAGGAGCCCAGTGGCAACTCACTTGGGACCCTTCTGTCTCTCAAGAATTATCTTGCAAGGAAACTTTCCTACTCTTAACCTCTGTTGTCCCTTGAAATTTGACATTCAGGGGACAAAAACTTGGCACACTTGACATCTAGAAGTTTGGGAGTTATATTTCTCCTATGTCAGTACCATTAAAATGTTTTATTATACATATTTGCAGTACATACTGCTTACATTATTTGTGTGGAGTTGATACAACTACATAACACATCTTAATTCCTTTTTGATTCCCTTTCTCTCCCTTTATTTCCCTTCCATCTCTTGATAGCCTTGCCATTTGAGAAAGGTCTATCTCCCCACTTCCTTATCCATCTATTATTTTGCTGTTTATTTTTAATTTGAGTTCCCTATATAAGAGAAGTCATGTAATATTTAACTTGTGTGTCTGATTTATTTCACTTACCATTGGGCCGGGGATTTAGCTCAGTGGCTTAAGCGCCTGCCTGGCAAGCGCGAGGTTGTGAGTTTGATCCCCGGTACCAAAAAAAAAAAAAAAACTTACCATTATGATTTCAAGGTAAATCCATTTTCCTACAAATGACCCAAGTTTATCTTTCTTCATGGAAGAGTAGTACTCCATTGTGTGCTAATATCATGTTTTCTTTACCCATTCATCTGTTGATGGGCATATAAGCTGCTTCCAAGATTTAAGTTACTATGCTATAAACATGGATTTGCATGTACCACCGTAATATGTTGTCTTTAGCTCTTTCAGGAAGATGCAAAAGAATGACTGGGTCAAATGGAATTTCTAGTTTTAGTTTTTGAGAAATCTCCATAATGACTTACATAGAAGTTGTATTGATTTACATTCTTCTTAACACCATAGAAGTGTTCCTTTTCCCCCATAGCCTCATCTGCATTTATTACTAGATTTCTTGATGATGCTCATTCTTTCTAGGATAAGATGGAATCTTAATGGTAATTTGCATTTATCTAATAGCCAGTTGATGTATTTATTGGTTATTTGCACACCTTCTTCTGTGAAATGTCTATTCATCTCACTTGCCCATGTTTTAATTGGTCTCTTATTGGGGGGAGGTAAGGTTTTGCTGCGTTCTTTATAAATTCTAGAAGGTAGCCTTCTGTCTGAAGAGTAGCTGGAAAATTTTTACCCATTCTGTAAATTGTCTTTTCCCTCTGATGGTGTTTCTTTTGATGTGTAGCAGCTTTTTAATTTGATACAATCCCATTTCTTGATTCTCAGTATTATTTCCTGTGCAAGCAGAGCCTTTTTCAGAAAGTTCTTGACTATATCTATGACTTCAAACATTTTACCTGTTTTATCTCTCAGTACGTTAAGTGTATCTGTTTTAACATTTAGTTAGTCCATTTGATTTTAGATTAACACATAGTGAGAAATATGAGTCTAGATAAAATCTTCTCCATGTGGATAGACAGTTTTCCCAAGACCACTTATTTAAGTAGTTACCTTTCCTCTCGTGTGTTTTTGCCTCTTTTGTAAAAGATCAAATACTTGAATGTGCTGGGGTTGTTTCTGTATATTTTATTCTGTTTCATTGGTCCTCATGTCTGTTTCAGTGCCAGCACCATGCTGTTTTTATCATAGTAGCTTTATAATATAACTTTAAATTCAGGATTGTGATGCCTCCTGCTTTGCTCTTGTTATCTAGGATGGCTTTTGCTATTGTGGGGCTCTCCTGGTTTCATATGAATTTTAGATTGTTTCTTCAAGTTCTGTGAAGAATGTTGCTGGTATTTTTATTAGGTTTATGTTAAATCTATGTGTCAATTTTGGAAGTATCACCATTATGATTATATTGGTTCTGCTTATACAGGAAAAGGGAATACCTTTTCATTTTCTGATATTTTTTATTTTCTCTATCAGAGTGCTATAATTTTCATTGCAGAAGTCTTTCATGTCTTTAGTTAAACTAATTATTAAGTATTTAATTTTTCTTAGTGTTATTGTGAATCATGTTTTTTCATAATTTCTTTTATTATTAGTTTATTGTTAGTGTATTTTATATCTGCTACTTTACTGAATTCGGTTATTAGTCAGTTTTCTGGTGGAGTTTTGGGATCTTCTAGGCAGAAGATCATGTCATCTGCAAATAATTATATTTGATTTCTTTCTTTAAAATATGTATGCCTTTTATTTCTTTTTCTTGCTTAGTTGCTCTTGCTAATGTTTCAAGTACCATGTTGAACAGGAATGGGGACAGTGGACATCTTTGTCTTGTTTCCAATTTTAGAGGAAAAAGTCTATATATCTTTGATCAAGGCTTGGGTCTATGCTCATCCAGTTTATCAGTCCCTACATCTTAGACTGCCTGTCTTTTTCATTTTTCTTTTGAAAGTTTCTGAATTTCTAGTACCAGCAATGGTGTTCAGAAAACTGTTAAATATTAAATCAGGTTATGGGAACAGAAGGCTGTAAACATATATGATCACACACACACACACACACACACACACTTTCTCCTAAGGGAGTGATGCATTCCCTGGAGCCAGCTGGGTCACACACGTCTGAGCCAACAGGGAAAGCAAGTGCTTGGCTGGGAAATCCTCTTCTGTCTCCACTCAGTGCCTGCACCTGGCATTCAGCCAGCTCTTGGGGTTGTGCAAAGATCTCCTGCCTTGGACTTTTCTGCAGCTGTGGAGACATCCCACAGAGCTGTAGCCAGTCCCCTCATCTCCTGAGAGGAATGGTGGGGTCACACATCACTTGATCCCTCTGCTGGAAAGAGCATAAGGGGTTGAGGGGCTCACTTTTCTCATGCCCAAGTGCAATCACGTTCTGGATCCTACAACTCAGAAAGCAGCCATGAATCCAAGAGGGAATGCCAGGCCTTAGTAGGCACTGGTCTGGCCATTTGCTAATCTCTCAATAAAGTAGTCATGGGACACCATTCTGTGCCAGAACAGAGAGTACAGAGGTGACTGCAATCTCAGGGCACAAGGTTTCCTCCACTTGGTCTCCTCCCAAGCTCATGCTAGGCATCTTATGCACTTGTCTGAAAAATTCTTATAAAAAAGCATATCCAGCACCCAGATCATGTTTTTGTTTTTATTTTTTTGTTTGTTTTGTTATTTTGCAGTACTGAGGCCTTCATACTGAGCTACATCTCCAGCTCTTTTTATTTTAAGTTTTGAGACAAGGTCTTGCTAAATTTTCCAGGCTGGGCTTACCTTTCAATCTTCCTGTCTTGCCCTCCCAGAGTGCTGAAATGACAGGTGTGTGCTGCTACACAGCTCAGACCATCTGCTATAGAAAAGAACCAGCTTCACACATTGCCCTCTTAGGAACAGACTGCCTGGTTTCCTAGGACTTCTTCTAAAATCTGGGTGTAAATCTTCCTAACCCCACAACTCTTGCATTCTGCATATACCTAAACCCAACACAATGTGGGTGATGCCAGGATCTGCCACTAGCTGAAGCAGTAGCCAGGTTTCTTTATACCAAGAATGTAGGGGTCTGTGAGTGCCAGGATGGCTAAACACTATGAATGGAATCAGAACAACAAGTTCCCTTGGCAGCCACCATTCTGGAGCATGGTACCCTAGGGCTGTCTTCTGAAAGCAAAGTCTTGCAGTATTTTTGTTGTTGTTGTTGTTGTTGTTGTTGCTGTTTTTGAGCCTGCAAAGGGTGGGACCTTATTGGTTCCTCACATTTCCTGAAGGTATTTTTTTTCCTATATTTCTGTTGTAAAGTATTTGCAACCAAGCTTTCTTCTAGTTCATCTTCGCATCTCCCAGATTTAAAGGAGCTTGCTTTTCATGAAATTGAAAAGTTTTTAAATCATTCAGTTGTACCACTTGCTATTGATTTTCAAGATATATCTGACAAAAAGCCTCCAGTAGTAGTCATGCCAATGCCTCAACATTAGACTACCTTCAGATTTCTTCCACCATACAATCAGCCCACAGTTTTAATCTCAATCTAGACAAATTTTCTGCCATATCATAACACACATGGCCTGGAGTCCAACTGCCAGTACAGTCGTTGTTCCCAACTGAAATCTGCTGAACTTAATCTTTACTGGCTGCATTTTATCAGAATTCTGATCTTCTGTGCTCTGACCAGAATCTCCCACCGAGACTGACTCACGGTATTTTAGGACTGCTTCTTCAGCTGACATCTCCAAATCTTTCTAGACTTCTGAATCATAGTCAGGTAGTCACTGCAATGACCTCATTTCTCTAGTACCAAAATCGGTATCAGGATTGTTTAGAGGCACAGATTTAATATGAAATATATGACATATAAAGTATTTACAAGGTAAGCTTACATGACCCCATACAGAGTTAGTTGTAGAAAAAGGACCATCTGTATGCTGGAGAGCCAGAGGATCCAGTCTAAGGTCAAAGACCAGGAATTCACTGCAGAGTCCCATATGAGTCTGAAAGTTCAAGGGCGTGTGCCCAAAGTCTAGAAGCTGACGTTCAAAGGTGATGGTGAAGACTGGAGCTCCTTCTCCAAAGCAGAAGCCAAACTTCCTTCTTTCCTTTCTATTTCATCCAAGATACAAGCCTATTGGTTGGTACTACCCACACCCACGGTGGGTCTTCCCTCTTCAGTAAATCCATCATCCAGACACACCCAGGACTGTGCCAAACCAATCAGCTAGGATTTTCTTACTTAAGTTGACAACACAATTAACTATCATATCAACAAAGCATGAAAAAATACCAGCTAAAATTCAGGAGCATTCTTCAAATAACAGACAAATATTCTTGAAAATAGTCAAGGTCAACAAAAACAAAGAAAAACTAAGAAATCATCAGAGCAGAGAAGACTGGGGACACCCAAGGTCTCCTTGCAGTATGTTGGCCTGGACTGGATCCCAGAATAGAAAAAGGACAGTGATGGGGACGCTGGTGAAATCCAAGTAAGCTCTGGAGTGCAGTTGATAGCAATGTATCACACTAATTTCTTAGTTTTGACAAATCCTTCATAACTAATGGCTACATGAGATGTTAACATCCAAGGAAGCTAGGTAAAGGTCCAAGGGAACTCTGTGTTGTCTTTGAAACTTTTCTACAAATCTAAAACTATTGTAAAGAAAGAAGGTTTAGAAAAGCATTTCACCTTGATTGAAAAAGGAATACACGTTCATTGCATAAAATTTTTCAAATTCACACATGAGAATCTAGCAGATGCTTACCATTTGCTCTGTTAATGTTCTGGTAGATTTCAATGCAACCTTGCTTCCTGGGCACTTTTGACACAATTGGAAACAGATCTTAACACCATTTTCTACCCTCTGTTTCTAGCCTTCTAAACATGCTTCTTCAGCATTCAAACATTTAGTAAACATCATTCTTTTAACTACTAGATAGTCCATGACTTGATTGTGTTGCTGTTGGACATAACTTACAGTGGCTTCCTGATAAAACTCTGAGTCTACGTTTGGAGTTGTTTTCTAAAGCCTTAAGAAAGACATTTGTAAAGCTGAAGCAGGAGATTGCAAGTTTGAGCCCAGCCTGGGCAACTTAGTGAGACCTTGTCTCAAAATAAAAAATCTCATCCCCAGTACCACACAGCCAAAAAAAAAAATTATATGCATATTATCCATTCACTTTCCAAAAGTAGGCTCCATGGTATCCAGCACATAGTTTTAGGATGCCTTTCTCCTAAGGGTTTTCTTTCTTTTTTATTCAACCTACCTTCCCAGGCTCTGGATGTTTTGAACAGCTTCTCCTGTAACTTTCCTTATGCCCTCAACATTGCTTCTTCCAGGTTCTGTTTGCTCCTCCATGCATTCGCAATCCCTCCCGTGGTGCTCTGCCTGCTCAGCACCACATCCCTCCTGGATGCCCAGGCACAGCCTCCAGCTTCTCTCTTCTTATGGCCCACTAATATTCCATACATGCATCAACTGCATTTTGTTTTCCCATTCACCTGTGGATGAACACTGGGTGGTTGCCATCTTGTGACAATAATTACATCCACGTGCAGGAGTCTGCACCCCTGCTTTCATTGCTTATGGCTGTGTTCCTAGGAGATGAGCTTCTGGTCATGAGGTAATTTTATGTCTGTCTGAGACAATTCTACTTCCTTGTAGAGTTTCCCCAACTCTCACTGTCCAAAAGAATTGCTTTTGTCCCCTTTGTCCTCATAGCAATTTATAAAACACCCTATCTACCAACAAATAATTCAAACTCAGGACTTCTGACTCCAAATGCAGTTTTTTGGTACTGTCCCACAATGATATAACAATCACCTCCTCCTCAGACTGACTGCATTGCATGGATGAAACACCCAGGTTAAGTTTGTTCAAGGCCACTCAGCAGCTAAGTGACAGAGCTGGGCTCTGGATTCTGAGTTCCAACGATCTCTGTACTTTCCTAAGTGGACAGATAGGGCAGGGGAGGATGGAAGGAGAGAAAAAAAGAAAGACAAGGTGGTAATGAGGGAGGGAGAAAAGTGAAGGAAGGAGGGAAGGAAGAAAGGAAGGAAGGAGGGAAGGAAGGAAGGGAGGGAGGGCTGCCTCTTCTATTCCTAGAAAAGCTCCAAGCCTCACAAGGTCTGGCTCCACCCTCCAGAGATCAAAATCTGCCTCCTACAAAGCTGTCTGTAGCAAGCATGAGCTCCAGGAGCTTTGATTGGGGCACATTTATTTTGCCTTTTATATATATTTTCATGATAGGGAGAAAATGACTTTTGTTTTGAAGCCTTTTCAAACTTCATGCAGTTTAGCAAACTGAGGAGGGGCAGGGGGTGCAAGGGCCCACACAGGGGGCGGCCCAGGTGGAGCCGGCCAGGCGAGGGGTGCTGGGGAAGGTCTTGCGCATGGCCATGCACTTCTTGTCAATGCACAGGGTGTTCGCCTTGATGGCCAACTCATGCTCCAGCCGTGACTTGGTCATCACCAGCAGCTGCAGTGTGTCCTGCGCCTCCCGCAGCCTCAGCTTCAGGGTCTGCAGAGTGTCGTTGATGGTGAACACCTCATTCACGAGCCTGGGGAGGGGGCAGAGCACGAGACACTGTTTATTCAGCCACTCAGCAAAGATGCACTCACTGTGCAGGGGAACTGTTCCTGGCGGTGTGATCAACAAGACCCAGGCCTGCAGGGAATGGCGGGCTCAACTTTTTGGGAGTCACCAGGGTGACAGGTATAAAGAAGGAACAGGATGGGAGACACACTGTGCTAGTCAGCTTTTTATGGCTCTAACAAAACCGATTTAAAGGAGTAAAAGTAAAGGTCTGTTTTGGTTCACGGTATCAAAGATTTCAGTCCATGAGTGGCCAAGGTTCCATGTTTAGGGCCTGCGTTAGGCAGAAACATCAAGGAGGAATGGAGTAGTGCAGGAAAATGCTCACCTCATGTAGACCAGGAGGCAGAAAGAGGGGTAAAGACAGGACAGGGTACCAGATACTGTCCCCAAAGTTGCCTTCCAATGACCCATTTCCTTTAACAAGGTCTTACCTCCTGTTCCTACCACCTCCCTATAATGCTTCGAATTGTGATCTCATGACTCTCCTGAGGTAGAGTCTTCATGATCCAGTCACCCCCCGAAAGCCCAACAGGAACTAAGCTTTCAACATGATGCATCTTTTAGGAGACATTCTGGGTCCTGACTATGAAACAGGATAGGGACACACTCAGGTGATTCCTCAATGAGGGTTGGAGTTAGGGTGACCAGTGATGGCGAACCTTTTAGAGCTTTCAGTGATAGCAAGCAGCCCGCTGCAGCATGCGTGCCATGGGTTTACCATCACTGGTTGGCGATTCTGCTTCTGAATCTATACCCAGCGGAACAGGTGCACAATGTTCACAGCAGCACATTTCACAGACCCCACAGGTGAAAGAAACTCCGATTCCCACTGAGCTGAATGGATGAACAAGAACAAAACATGGTGGCATATACACACTGCAAAATATCCAGCTGCAATACAAAGGAATTTTTTGTTATGTGTATTTGAAATAGGGTTTTGGCTATCTAGAAACAGGGTTTTTGCAGATGACAAACAGGGCCAGCCTCATTTTGATATGAAGGTTTGGCCCACTGGTGACTCTTGAAGTCTTGCTCAGTCTCCCTTTGACTGGGACTCCATTACCAGCAGCGGTGTGTGTTGGCTGCTTATGGATCACTGGCCCACAGCTCAGGGAATAATGACTCTTGACCAATCAGAGCGCTACCACCAATGGCCAACTGACTCACATACTGAAGGTTCCCCTTGCCTCATGGTTGGAACAGCTCTAGGGTCAGCTTGGGCTTGAGGCCAGGCTGCCTCAGTCTTCTTCCCTGTGGCTGGGGAACTTTCCAAAGGCAATAGAAATGCCTCTCTGAGGGGGGGATTTTGAAACAGAGAGTAAAGATGGGAGTGCCAGGTGGGTCTTGAACTTGTGATCTTGCTTCAGCCTCCCAAGTGCTAGGAAGGACAGTGGATTTCTAAAGAGAAGAGCACATGCAAAAGTAAGGACTTAGGCCTTATTTCCATTGCCTCGAGGAGTCATGGAAGGGAAAGATAAAATGGGAAAATCTGGAGGCTGCTGGGTAAAGATTCAACTGCAAAGGGCAAGTGCAGGAGCAAGAGAGTGCTCGGGGCTTCCCACGGTGGCCAGGTTCAGGGGCTGCACAGTGTCTCTCAGAAAGGAGTACCAAAGTCCTAACTCCCAGAGCCTGCGGTTGTGGTGTTACTTGGAAATCTTGTGTTTGCAGATGTCATTAAGGATCTGAGGATGAGGTCATTCTGGATTTACTGTGGGCCTTAAATCCAGTGGCAGATCTCTTTATAAGAGAAAGGCTAGGGAGGCTCAAGACACAGAGACACACAGGGAAGAAGGCAGCTGAAGGCGAAGGCTGAGCCTGGAGAGAAACCCCAAAGCCAAGGAGGCCAGGGATGGGGACAGGCCTACAGCCCCTGCTCCATGCTTGCAGACCCCTTCCTGGGTCAGCTCAAGCTTCCCAGCTGCCCTGATGTCAACAGATACAGCCCCTTAGCTAAGTGTGATGGAGGGGTCCAGCTGGCAAGGGCCTCATGGTGAGATTTTACAAGGAGGAAGATGGGGAAATGAGACAAGAGCCAGCACTTCTTCCTCAGGAGCTTGGAGAGAGAAGGTGAAGCAACCACAGGTCCAAGTCATGTCCCTGCCTGGGAGGCTAATGTCCCCTTGGCTTTTTTTTTTTTTTGCAAGCTGGAGATTGAATTCGGGGTCTTGCACATGCTAGTCAAGCACTCTTATCAGTGAGCCACATCTCCAGCCCACTTTTTCATTTGTTATTTTGAGACAAGGTCTCACTAAGTTGCCCAGATTGACCTTGAACTTGCAATCTTCCTGCCTCAGCCTCCCAAGTAGCTGGGATTATAGGTATGCATCACTACACCTGGCATCTCCTTGGCTTTCAGGGGACAGCAGGAAGGTGTCCTGATCACAGAGACCCAAAAGCACCCCTTTGTGAGATGTGTTGCCAAGGGCCAACCTGCGAGGGCAGAGGAGCTGTGGAGAGAGGCAGCCATGGCTGGGCTCACAACTCGAGTCCCACCCAGCTCTCTGCTGAGTGGTAAGAGGGGATGTCCTGATTAACAGTGGCTCTGTAGTTCAGGCCCAGGGTTCCTAGGTTCCAAGGCCCACCTCTGCCCTTTGTGGGCCACACAAGGCATGCGCGCGTGCGCGCGCGCGCACGCACACACACACACACACACTCACTTACTCACTTGAACTGCGGGATGTCCCTGCACAGCTCCACATTGGGGCGCCGGCTCCGGCACTCCAGCCGTGTCTGGGCCACCTTCAGCGGGCACTCCTTGGC
This sequence comes from Dolichotis patagonum, assembly GCA_004027295.1. Classification (NCBI taxonomy): domain Eukaryota; kingdom Metazoa; phylum Chordata; class Mammalia; order Rodentia; family Caviidae; genus Dolichotis; species Dolichotis patagonum. The sequence continues at coordinate 23,446 of PVJX010008396.1, forward strand.
CATGATGGCCCTCTCCAACAGCATGATGGTGTTCTCCGTCTGGAAGATCTCTTGCAGCGTCTGTGGAGATGGTGAGGCTGTCACCACCCCAGGACTCTCTGACCTCCTGCCACTCAGGTATGGAAGAAGCCGAGGGCAACCCAGGAAACCCCAAGTCAAGTGCATAAATGACTCTTTCCCAGCCTTGAGCACTGGTCCTGCACCAACTAGGCGTTTTAGGCACTCAGGTCACCAGCACATTGTGCACCCTGGGGATGGGCGCGTGCTAAGGCTGGTTTTGTTTTGAATCTCCATGGCCACTGGAGTCAGCCAGTGTTCAGTGGGAAGGAGGAGAGAGGGAGCCTTTAAGGTGAATCTATATAACCTGCAGGGCTGGTGACACAGATCAGTGGCCGAGTGCTCATCCAGCATCTGGAAGACCCTGGGGTGATTCCTAATATCACCCTCCCCTCCCAAGACAAAAGGTCAATGTACACAATCCAAATCAAAAACAACAAGCAATCTCTAACGTCGTTCTCAGCTGAATGACCATGGGTTGTTCTCTGCCTTTTTACAATCTAGAATTTACTTTCCTAGACACTAGGTCAGTAAATAAAGAAAGAGAGAGAGAGTTTTTAAATTTTTTCTATTTATCTGCAGCAATATTTTTCCCCAGAACAATGCCACCACGGTGCCCTACAGTTGAGAGAACCCAGAGGCATGTGTAGGAAGGAGCCTGTTGGGGAGGGAAATGTTATCTGAACACAGGTTTCAGAGGTGTGAACACAGGGAACACTTGACACTAAAATCCATCAGGTTGTGCACTGTACTGTGAGACTGTTATGCCTCAGGAGAAAATAAAATGAAAATAAGAAAATGGTAAGTCACAAAAAAAGATCAGCAAAGCACTGCTTTGTGCTGGGCCCCTAGGAATCTTTTATGTGATTCTCTGAATTTCTGCATGTGTGAAAATTTTCATAATAAAAAACAAAAGAATGAGAGAAGGAGGAAAGAAAGAGCATACTACCAGGTCACTAGATCACTACCAGAAGGTGTACACCTCTCATTGGCCCGCCATATCCTGCCCAGGACTGTATCCAGGCTACTAAGCCAAGGGTGCCTCACGGTGACAGGCACATCTGTTGTCCACCCTACTATTGTCCAGCAGCCCTGGGTCTGTGAGTAACTCTGCTTCTCATACTGTCCCTCTGCTGCAAGATGGCTCTTTCTTGGGGGCAGAGGTTTTGTTGAAACTCACCTGGGGGATGCAAGCATAGAACTGACATCCTGTCACAATGGCTCCAATGCCCAGAAAGATGTGCTGGCACTGTCCATTACCACAGAGAGCTCAGTTTCACTTGCCCCACACTTCAATACCAGTTAATGAGGCTGCCCACCAGCACCACCAATACTGCCTCAGTAGGGTCACTGCTTGGGCTCAGCCTGCTGTTAAGTGAGACAGTGCTCGCCGTGCTTGCCCACCACCTTGAAACAAGATAGCAGCCAGCGTATGTCTTACTGAGTCTCCTCTGTCAGTAGGATGAGCGGGAGGTGTCATTCAAAGAAACTGCTAGTAAAACCCCATTTGGAAAATTCCATTACCAAAACCACGGAGCCAGGGGAGACAAGCTACAAAAGTGAATGAAGTAACATTGATGAGTGAATTTCAGATAAACAACAAGATGTATGTTAGTGTACTGTCTGCAGTGGACTGACTAAATGTATGGGTGGCCCAAAGGCCACACACACTGGAACCCTAATTTCAATGAATTGGCATGACAGAGGCATTTGGGAGGTCTAATGCTTTTATAAGAAGAGGCCAGAGAGCTCCTTTTTCTTCCATGTGAAAAAATAGCAAGAAGTCAGTACTCGGTCACCTAGAAGAGAACCCCCACCTAAGCCCAGCCCCAGTGCATTCCCAGCACCCAAAACTGTGAGAAATAACCTTTCACTGTTTATATGCTACCTGGGCTATGGTTCTCTGCTATGGTGTAACAGCCCAGATAACTAAGACTTGTCCCAGCTGTCGTACAAGACATATTGACACTTAAAAATGATTTCTTGTTGATCTGACTTTCAGGTTTAACTGGGTATCTTGTAATTTTTTTACTTGCTAAATCTGGCAGCCTTACAAATAGTAGTAGCTCAATGAACATTAACTAAATGCATGATCACAGTGAGATCTGGAAGTCTAGATTTTTAACCAGCTCCCCAATGATACTTATGCACATTAGAGTTTAGCAACAATCTGTCCTTAAAATTTCATGATCCCATCTATCTGGGGTTGCAATACAGGGCAAAACTGACACACATGATTATGTCAGTACTTGTCAGCGGGGTGAGGACTACAGGTGACACCCAATTCCTGCTTTTAAGGATTTTACAATGATGTTGTTTTCCCCTTTTCATACAATATAAAATATTCACAAATTGCAACAGATATGGGGATGAATGCTTTAGTGAGGTTGGGTCTATATGCTCCACGTACCAAAAAATTGCTTAAAAGACAATTTTTTAAAAATACTTCATTCCTGGATTCCCTATTAGCTTAAGAGCTGAAAAGACAGTGAATTGCTGCTTCATGACAATGAACTAGTAAGTGGATGAGGACCTCAGAGTCTTTCACAGGCCACTGAGGAGGAAGACAGATCCCTCCCCTGGTCCCTGGGAGCCACCAGAACCACACGACTCTCACCACACACTGTTTAAACATTACCCACTAAGGGTAGGTAGAGTGGTGTGTAAACATGGAAGTGGGGGACACCTCACCTATCTTAGGAGCACTGGGGACTGTCCTCAGAATCCTGTCCTTTGGGTGGGGGACCAGTGGGAGATGGGGAAGCTCCCTAGGCTGCACCTCAGCCCAGCAGAGAAGAAAATAAAACTGCTTTCCAGATGACAAACGCTTCCCAGTATCTGGCCTGACATGGAACCAGCCCCTCCCCCTGTTATCCGGAAGCCTATGGTGGGGGTGGAATGGGAGGAACATCACCGAGGGTGTTGCTGATACAGAGACGCCTCCAGTGGCACCTGCCAGTCCTGTTCCAGCTCAGCCCATCTGCAGAGGCCTCCTGGGGCTGTTTCAAGGGCCCCTCAAAGATGTCCCTGAAGCCAGTGACCTGAGGACACCTCGTCTCCTTCCTTGCTCTGTTCCTTCCCTCCCTGTCCCCCTGCTCAGCTTGGCCTAGGCTTCACAAAGGGCCTGGATCTGAGGGGGAGTGAGCCCTGTTCACAAGCTCAATCGCTGCTCCATTAGTTTACATACACACTGACAGCACATATTCACAGAGCACCTACTCAGCACTATTCCTGCTAGAGGATACAGCAGGGCAAAGGATGTGCAGAGTCCCAACCTGGTGGCATTCACACTTGGATTTGCACTCTTTCATGTGCTCCTCCATGCAATACCAGCACTGACACTCACCAGCTCTGGATAAGAGGGGGTCAGATACTTTCTCATAGCATCACAGGAGCTCCAGTCCTTCCAATTTTTGTTTTAAACATTTATTAGGTGCCTTGGAGTACAGCACATAGGTGGGGACACAGCCATCAGGGGGGCCCCATTTTGGTTCTAGAATTCCTGTGCAAGTGCTACAAAGGAACACAGATTCTCTCTTGGTCCAGATTGTCCCAGGAGCAAGCCAGTCCTATGTGATAGGTTCTAGCAACACTCCCTGATCTCGGACAACAGACTGAGACCATTACCTCCTGGTCAATCCCTTTTCAATCTGCTCACCAACTGACTCTGTTCCTCTCCAGCACCCAGTCATCTCCCTGGAGAGTGAAGAGCAGCTGTGGAATCAAGAGGTTTGTGCAAGCAACAGGCACCAATGACAATGTTTTGAGACAGGATCCCACCAAGTTGCCCAGGCTGGCCTCAAACTCCTGATCCTTCTGCCTCACCCTCCTGAGTAGCTGGGATTCCAGGCATGCACCACCATACCCAAGTATATTTTAATATTTCACTCTGCTGCCATTATTTTCATTTTCTAGCCACTCTCTACCTGTGGCAGTTCTATTGGTTTTCCATTTAACAGAGTGACATAAATGTCTCTCCTAAATATGTTTTATAAAATAGGCAACTCCACTTAAACCAACACGCACAGTAAATAACAGTACAAATAGCACGTGGATATGACAACATGGCCCAGAGTGACTGAGTTTAGGAAACTCCATATCCTGCTCTGCATCCCTAGGTATACAAACAATACAAATGAGGGGATCCAGGTAGAACTGGGGAACCATGCAGACAGTGATGCGCAGGGATGGGGGTGCTGAGAGCCAAGGGCCATATAGAACTAGTTTCCTCCCTGCTCTTGCACATGCCCAAGGCTGTCTCTCCACATCTTGTCCCCTGCCCACTATACTTTTGAATAGCCTGCCTGAGGGGTTTCCAAAACACTGCCTGAGGGGCTTCCACAACTGGCTGCTCTAGAACCAACTACAGACTCACACGTAAGGCAAATCTACCCAGGCACGGGTGGGTGCACATAGGCCAAAAAGTGTCCTCTAAAACTTCTTGACAAGACCCTGTTGATCTCAACTAGGGTCATCTCTATTAGAAGGGAGAAAAATCCCCACATACTAAGAATAGAACCCAGTTCCCACCCAACTGCTGCAGATCTGTTTATGTGGGGTGGCTCGGCCTCCTGAAGTTGAGGAGTGTGACCCCAAGGGCTGGAAGGCAGAGTGGGCATGGGCTGGCCAGAGGCAGCAGCAGAAGGCAGAGCAGCCTGGACCTTTCTGCTGAGGAGGAAGCTGGCGGACCCCTGTCCCAAGTGGGAGACAGTGGGTATAGATGAGGCCTTTCTGTGGAGCAAGCCAGTATGCCAGCATCAATCCAGAGACCTGTATGTCCCTTCTGGATGTATATTACAGGAAATCATACCACTGGACTACCAGGGGACTCATGAATTCAAGGATGATCAATGCAGTACCACTTGTAGCGGGTAGTCAGCTGGAAGCCACCAAGTGCCCATGACCAAGGAGCCGGACAAGGTGCTAAAGGACCTTGTGGTGTTCAGTTTGAAGAACCAGACATGCATGGGCACAGGGGTGGGTATGTCAGTGGTGCCAAGTGAAGAGGCAGAATGCAGAAGGCACAAAATGACACAATCCCTGTAGAAAGCATTAAAAATCCGTGCACGTCAAGCACCATACACATTTGCAAAAGCAAATTTAAATCAGGAGAGCCATATTAGCAATGGAAATGAGCATGATGTGAGAAGAGGGGAAACGCAGCAAGGAGAGAAAGGAGGGCAGGCAAAGTAGAGTGTGAGGGACTTTGCACGGGCAGTGTGTGACGTGACCGCAGTCCCAGGTGGAACCCACCTCCCTCAGAGATCAGAAAGGAGAAATTCCCTACAGCTCTACAAGATTTAACATTTCCTTTTGAAATAATTCAGTTTGTTTTCTTGGGGAGGAGTGATTTTAAAACATACAATCTAATAGTAAAGTCAATGATTCCCAAACTTGGTGGCACACTGGAATTTCCTGGAGACTTTTAAGAATCCTGCTTCTTGACTTCACACCTCAGAGGTTCTGGTTTGTGGGTTTGGGCTGCAGTGTGGGCATCAGGACTTTTCAGAACCTCCCTACATGGTTTGAAAGTCAGTGAGGCTGGGGGTTTAGCTCAGTGGCACAAGTGCCAGCCTGGCAAGTGCAAGGTTGCGAGTTGGATCCCTGGTACAAAAAAAAAAAAAAAAGAAAGAGAAAGAAAAAGAAGAAAGAAGGAAAGAAAGCCAGCAAGGGACTAGAATCAAGGGTGCAGAAAATATAAAAAAAATTAAGGTGCCACAGGAGAAGCAGATGGGCTCATGGCTGCAGGTGTGCCTAAGTGTAAGTCAGCGCGGTCCGGGCTAACAGAAACCCTGTTCAGGGAAAGTGAATCATTTTACCTCCAGCACTGACTGAGGAGGTGGGGGCGGTTTGGGAGCTGTGTGTGTGGGTGACCTTTTGGGTATGGCAGGCACAGCAGCAAAAGCACTGGGGAGGGACTCCTGCCAGTGCAGGCTTCTTAGGAGTTAGGGGGAATTTATGTCCACGAACTTCGAAGACCTGGAACTCTAGCCCCCAGGCTCAGAGTTGTGCCTGTTGCTCACCAAAGCCCAGCAGTGAAGACCTCAGTTCGGGAAGGGAGGATGCTGGGAGCACAGGCTGCCTTCAGACGGGAGGATCTGGGCAAGTCTGCACAAGCTTCGGAGCTCAGGGGCCTCACATTCAAGGTGCCTGCTATGTACAGGTGTGTGTGCACACGTGCACAGTGCAGGTCTCACCCCTGTGTTCCTTTGTAGTCACGCTACCCATCCCCTCCCACCAAATCAAGCATCTTCTCACCACAGGACCTCTGCACAGACTGTCCCCTCTGCCTGGGATGCCCTCCACAGATGCCTAAAGGGCTCATTTCCCCACCTCTTTCAGATCATGGCTAAAATGCCTAGAAGGCCTTTCCTAACCATCCTATCACATAGGGCCTTGGCAGAGAAGCTCCCAGAAACTTTAGCAAGCAAGCGTGGGAACCCCTTCACTGCCCTGGCACAGACCTGACAAGGCACAAACATGTTTGCAGTCACACTCAGAACAATGGTGCCACATCCAACTCTTCTCAAGATGTGTGTGTTCCTCCCAAAGACACATCCTGTAAGTGTCCCAGCCACACAGTGATCACTCATCAACAGGAGCGCACGCGCGCACACACACACACACACACACACACACGCAACTGGCTTTTCTCTCTGGTCCTCAGACTCTGAGGGGCTTCCTGATGCCCTGATTTTCCATCTCAAGGACTTTATTTAATCTCTTTGTCCCTTACACAGCTAGAAAAGTATGGAGGGGAGGGGAAGAGGCTCCTGGGGTGCAGCCTGGCTCATCTCAGAAGCTGGGCGGGGATGCTGGGGACCAGCCCAGGTCACCCCATGGGAGGAGTCCTGGCACCCAGCTTGTGGCAGCCTGCTCTGCCACCCTGACTGGGAGCAGGAACTCAGCTAAGAAAAGGGTGACATGAGTGGGACCCACTCGCTCCCTTTCCCTGTCCCCAGCTCTGTGCTCCTACCCAGCAGGCTGCCTGCCAGTCAAAGGCAATGAGCCAGGGAAGGGGGACTGCTGGCCGCCTGCATGCCACGCACCCAGGCACAGGTCCATTTCACCTCTGAGGCCTCTCCCAGTCACACAGATGTGGGTTCCCACTCCAGGCCTTGCTCTTACTTGCTGTGTCACCATGCCTGGATCACAAGCTCTCAATGCCTCAGGCAAACTGTACTCAACATCTATTGATCCCTTTTTAGTGTGAAGCTGCCATCAGAGTAACCTCCCCCCACGGCTGTTGAGAGGACTAAATGAGATTATACACATGTGACGTTTAATTCTACAGTACATGTCCACTGCTGGACTAAGAGACTCAGACCGCTAATAAAGCCTTATTTCTGGGTACGTCCGTGAGGCTGCTTCTGGAAGAGACTGACTCTTGAGTTGATGAACTGCATGGGCATGGCCAGTGTGGCCACACATCATCCAATCTACAGAGGACCCCATTCAGACAAAAACCTGGAGGGTCTGAGTGTGGTCACCCACACCTGTAATCCCAGCACTAAGGCAGGAGAATCACAAGTTCAAACCCAGCCTGGGAAATTTAGTGACCAGTGAAACCCTGTCTCTAAAAAATAAAATAATAAAATAGGGATGGGGATACAGCCCTGAGTTCAATCCCCAGTGCTGCAAAAATAGAAAGATGATAGGAAAAGAAGAAAGAAAGAAGAAAGAAAGAAAGAAAGAAAGAAAGAAAGAGAGAAAGAGAGAAAGAAAGAAAGAAAGAAAGAAGGAAGGAAGGAAGGAAGGAAGGAAGGAAGGAAGAAAGAAAGAAAGAAAGAAAGAAAGAAAGAAAGAAAGAAAGAGAAAGAAAATTCACTCTCATTGCTTGAGCTGTGATGTTCATCTTCTCTTACTCTCGGACATCACAGCTCCTGGCTAAGTCTCAGACTCTCACAGAGACTTAAGATCTCAGCTCCCTGGGTAAGATGAAGGGCATTGGGCAAGTCACTTGGCCTGTTTCCTCACCTGTAAAGTGGTGCTTGGAATGAACCTTTCTTCATAGGGTTTTGGGAGGGAGAGATGAGGTAACTGAAGAAGAAGTCCCAGAATTCGGGCTGCACCAAGTGAGGCTAACTCAGAAGTCTTTTCTTCTTCCCCCTATTTGCAGCAAAAAAGCAAACTCAACCACGCTTCTCCACCCTGGCCCCTTGTAGGAGACCAGCTGGAAGCACCCAGCATGTGGAGAGGGTGAGGCCGTACCAGAGATGCCCACTGACCATGTATGGAGTGTGAAAGGCAGCGATCAGGTCTGCCTCAGATGAAATGAACCTCAGCTCAGTGGAAAAGCGTGCTGGGATATTTCTGGCAGGAACAGAAATCTACCCGACAGCTCTGCAAGGGGGGCTACGTTTGGCAGGGTTGTTTGCCATGTAAAACTATCTGCCTGCATCTTGTCTTGTGACAGCAGAGAGAGCCTCTAAAGCCAGGAAATTTTTTTGATGTGGAAGAGGAAAATGGATTTAGCAGTTCCAGCAAGTTTCAGGCTTCTGAATACTTTGTGCAACCTTGCAAATTTATTGTTTTCCAAACTGCACGAAGCCAAGGGGTTTCCAAGGAGATGCCTGGCCCAGGCAGACTCCCCAGCTTGGGAAGGGGATAGGCAGCTTGAAATCCTCTTTCTGGTCAAATGGTGGAAGAGTCTCAAGTTCAGCCAAGCCCAGGAGCAAGGAGAGAAAAGAGAGGAGGGCTCCAGAGGGACCTGGCAGAGAATTCAGGACATGGGTGTTCCAGACCTTATTCTCTGCCTCACACCTTGATATTTGGTGTCAACAGGACCCCTGGCCTCTACCCACTATGTGAACAGCTGCCACCCACCCAGCAAACAATGTGATAGCCCAAAATGTCTCCAGACACTGGCTAATGTCACTGGGCAGGAAATTCGCCTAAACCTCTATTGAGAGGGAGATTATGGGAGCCATCAGATACTGCCAGACTGGTAGACACAGTAGTGTTGACAGGAAATCCGGGTCAGGGGTTCTGAAAGTCCAGGAGGGATTTGAAGATGGGGCTGGGGGATTCCCTGCTAGAGAGGGGCCTGTTGTGCACCTGGGAAGATTCATGGCAACCCACCATTTTAGGCCTTCAAAGTTCTCCTCAGCACAATTTTTAATTATGCAGATCCATTTTTAAAATTTATCTCTTCACTAGATCACAAGGTCCCTAAACACAGGAATCTTGGCTCTCTGGTTCCCCATCGTATCCCCAGCCCCTAACTGAGTCTACCACACAGGATCTATAAGCATGTATCTGCTGCAGGGAGAGAAGAAAGAGGAGGCTGTTAACGAATTGAACCCAAAGCATTTACACTGAGCTATTATATCCTCTGTCCTTTCTGTTGTTGTTCTTGTTGTTTTGGCTTGTTTTGTTTTGGACAAGGTCTCACTAAGTCCTTCAAGCTGGGTTCAAACTTGAAATACTCCCCAAGTGCTGGGATTTCAGGCATGTTCCAGAACACTCTTTGTCACCCAGGGAACTTTTACAAGCTGTGTTACAGGCCACGCTGACCAATCAAATGAAACACCCCAGAGACAGATGCAGGCATCTTCATGATTCCAGTGTGCACCTAGGGGAGGCCTGCTCGCCTGTACTTTCTCACATGCTCTTCTTCACTGGCAGTCATCTTTGACTGCTACAGCCAAGTAAGGGGTGCCCCCTGGCATTAGCGGACAGTAGTTAAGGGTGCTGCTAGACATTCATATGGCAGAGGACAGTCCTGCACCAGAGAATTTGATACTCAATGTCAATAGCTTCCAAAGCTGAGAAACTTTGCTCTAAAGGAAAGTTGCTGGCAGGATCATTTCTCATATGGGTTAGGAAACCCAGGTTCAGAGGGGTTGCTTTCCCAAGATCCCCTACTGCAGTGATAGTGAGCCTATCAGAGATCAAGTACCCAAACTGTAACCCAAACCTACTTATTTATTGCAAAGTGTCAACACTGCAAGTTACCTGAATACTGAGATTTTAGTTTAGAAAGAAACAGTTCATACATTATCTTAAAGGAAAAACAGGTACATGCCATAGGTTTGCCACCACTGCCTTACTGATACCAAAACTCAGCCCAAGTGCCATGTGCCCTCAGTCATTCTGCTTGTCTCCCAGGTCAGAAATGGGACCATGGCTCAGTAACATTTTTATAGCTAAGACTGACCTATCACTTACTGAGTGATCAATGTGGTATTCTTATTTTTACAACTTATTTGCCAACTGTGAGTTCTCCTGTTTGACAAAGGGGGAAACTGAGGCACAGAGAGGCACAGAGGGCCCAAAGTCAGAACTGATGCTGGCCATCTGCACAGAACATGGGAAGGGAAGGGAAGCTGCACCAGGAGGAGATAAGCCCCTGTTAAAGCCTGGGAGCACAAGAGAGGCTGAGAGACAAGTCCTAGGCAGGTGAACGATACGGACTCAATGGGAGGCAAGTTTTAACTTGGAACAAGCCAGGATCCTGCTAGGACATACCTGTACCAGATACTCCAAGGCTGGCTGTGGTGTACATTCTTCCTGCTTTAAAGGAGAACCCAGTCTAGACCTGAGAATTCTAGAAGTCCTCACCCCCTAAAATATTCCTGTTTCTTGCTTCATCTTTTCAGGCAGGCCATCCTCTTGCCTCAGCCTCCCCAAGTGCTGAGAGTCTATAGGCGAGCGCCACCACTCCCCGCCTGAAATTCTTTTAGGGCAAAGTTTCACGCTTTGGTGCCTACGGACATTTGGAGACAAATCACTCTCCTGAGTGGGGGTACCCTGTGCCAAGCAGGATGTCCAGCAGCACCCTCAGCCATTGTTCACTAGAGGTGAGGTACACCCCTCACTTGGCTGTCACAATCAAAGATATTTCCAGACATTGCCACACTGCCCTGGGGGACAGAGTCCCTGCCAGTTGGGAACCATGCAGGAAAAAAATTACTCAAATTTCAATTTCTATGGAAATTCAGACCGAGAGAGAGAGAGAGACAGAGACAGAGGGAGAGAGAGAGAGAGAGAGCCAGAACTGAGGTGAGCAACCACCATGGCTGACAGAGTGCCCAGATGGAGAAGGTCACAGGGAAGGTAATCTCAGGAGGCCAGAAATACGCTGTCGTCCTAAAACCAGTTCGTAGGTGAAAACCGTGCCTGCCTGACACAGCCTCTGAAATCTGGGTGCCACTGTCTCGAGATGTGGGACGATTTCCTTGGCCAAATACGACAACGGTGTGGGTGTGTTTTCTTGAGATATGGCAGTCAGGGATCACAGCCAGCCAGCTACAAGCTTCTTCGCTTGCAAGTGAGGGCCTTGTGAGGTGTGGTCCCAAGTCGGTGAATGTTACTGCGAAGCGGCACCCGGTATGGAAGGCAGGCTTATAAAACATGGCGGTGGTCCTCAGCCACCCTGTTCACCGATCTGGCACCATGCAACTGCTGACTCCTTCCCCAAAGTCAAAATGACTCTAAAAGATAAATCTTCTGAAGGGATTCAGGACATCAAGGTATTCATGACAGAACAAAGACACTCACAAAAGCAGACTTCCAGACCTGCTTCAGAAGTGGCAAGAAGAATGGAATAAATGTGTCTGAAGGGATTGGGGAGGATTTTGAGGGGGATTAATGGCAATGTGTGTTTTACTGAAATGATTTTATAAAAGTTTAAACATGCACTGTATTTTCCAATCGTACCTCATGCATGGAGGCAGGGTAACCATCACACTGGTGATTCCCAAACTTCAGTCATGCGGCATCATAGTCATCACATTTCTCAGACCACACACTATCCATGCAATTATTTGCTATTTTTCTCCAAATCAATCCTCACTCCATCCTTTAACTATTGACTTTGATGAGAGGGAGGTGCTGGGGCTGAAATCTGGGCCTCAAGTCTGCTAGGCAAGTGTACCACTGCTGAGCCCCCCTCCATTCTATAGTATAAATAAAATATTTATATTATTGCCACAGGAGGAAAACTGGTGCCCCTTTCCTTGAGTACAGGGTTCCATAACAGTAGAGAAAATGGAAGAAAAAAATAAAAAAGAAGTTCTTAATAGGGTCAGCTATCTCTGAAGACTCTAAGCCTGAGGCCAGATGCCTTTGCGTTGGGAAGGAAGGGAGGTGTTAAAGTCGGATTGGCCTCACAGTGAGTCAGAGGGACTTGAAGAGAGAGGAACTCTCACCTGGGCTCAGTAGCATTTTGTGATAGCCTGGTGAGCCAGGGGCAGGCCAGTGGCGGCACTTCCCAGGGCTCGGCCAGTTTTAGAATCCGTCAGTAGCTTGGCTGAGGCCCCGGCACTGGAAAGGATCCACTGCATGCAAAGCATAAAAGCATTTCCCACCCCACAATGGGTTCCAGACCTCTTTGGACAAACAGAGGGGTTGGAAGCTGGCACTTGGGGCCTCAGATCACCAGCCTAGCTCTCACCCCTCAGACGCCACACCTTCCCGCCCAGCCCTTCCAAGGAAGCGGGTAGTTTTGCTGATGCCAATGGTTGCTAAAAAGTCAAAACCCCAAGAAACTTCGACATAAAAGGAAATCTTTAAGGTTTAAATTCACAGCTCCTCTGTGGTCTGTTTAAACTCTTTCCATGCCTGGATTTCTACATCTGGTTCATTCAGTTTCCTCTGAGACACAAAGCAGAATGTGCACACAGGCTACCAGAGCAGGCAGAACACAGGAAACGTGTAGTGGGGAATACAGCAGGGGGTCACAGACTGGGGCATCTGTGGCACCTGAGTCCAGTCAATAGACAAGTGGCAGACACTCAACACTGACCCACCATTTTCCTAGAGACATGTGGGTTCTGAGTGGCTACCAACTTTGTAAAATTTTTGTATGAAATCTCCATTTTTTTTTTACCAAAATATTTCTTAAAACTCTAGCAGAGTACATGCACATGTGTGTAAGTAACTGTCACGGCAGTTTTATTTGTAACCAGCAAATTAGAAACAACCTAAATGTTCATCAATGCATAAATGAAAAAATAAATCATGGTCTATGTGTCTAACACCTACAATGTGGTACAGCCATACTGCACTGTATCTGTACAATACCTAATGCTCAGCCATTAGAAAACCATGAATCTCAAAATTATGCTGAAGGAAAAAAGCCAAATGTTAAACAAGGAGTATACGTTATACAGTATGTTTCCATGTATACACAGTTCTAGAAAAATGCAAACTAATCTCTAGGGACAGAAAGCAGATGGGTGCTGTGTAGGAGTGCAGGAGGCAAGATTACAAAGGGGTACAAGGGACTTCCAGGTGATACACATAGCTACTACCTTGGCTGAGGTGACAGCTTAGTGACATTTTTGCCAAAGTCTCTTAAATCATACACTTGAAATATGTGCAGCTATATGTCTAATATAAATAAATCCATTAAAAGAAAAATGTGAAGGTCAAATAATATGTGGACCAAGTTCAACGTCCTCTGGCTTAGAGAAATGAGTCATTAGGCCCACAGCTTGACCGATCTCTTTGACAACCCGATCACGTTGTTTCTGGTATGTCTGCCTTGTCATGAAGTCCTGATTGTTATGGCTCTGAACACTGCAAAGGGAAAATGAGGTTTTGACTTAAAAGGTCTGTGTTGTCTGCCCAGGGGTGGCAGACACCCCAGAGAACCTCCTGTACCTACAGAAATTGGGCATGATTTATGTGGTGGGATGACCTGGCCTGATCGGTGGAGGAAAAAATGATTATGCTTGTGATCAGGGAAGCAAAATGCAATTAAAGAAAATCTGATTAGAATTAAAATGACTGAGGTTTGTCTTTTGGGAAGATTATTGGTTCCTCCAGGAACCTGAATCTGGGAAAGAAGGGGAAAGAGAGAGGGAGGGAGGGAAGAAGGCAGCTGCTTAGCCAGATGTTTGTCAAAGCCAGCACATTTTTATAATCTGCATTCTAGCTACTCCCTACCAGAGCATCAGCATCCCAGGGAAGTGTGTTCAAAATGCAGATTCTCAGGCCTGATCCAGACCTGCTCGACCAGATTGTGTGTTTTAGCAAAATCCCCAGGGTGACATGATGATTATTGCACATACAGCAATAACAGCATTTGAAACACACAGCTCTATGCTGCTATTTTCCACGACTACTCTCACCACTTTATCATAACCTGTACCCCTGGTGACGAGTGTCACCTTTTCTTCAGATCAGTTCACTTAAAAAGAAACAAAATCAGTGGAAAGTCAAGCATTATTTGCCATAAAGGAAATAATAATCATACTCATAATGCATGAAACAAGACAAAAAGTAAAACCACGCTATTTTAATCCTGGCTGGATACGGTCACCTGCCTCAAGTTCTCAGCTCAAGGAGGCTTCTCTGTGTAAAGATAGATGGGTGAATGTTCCAGAAGTGAGAGGGCATCTCAGCACCTTGTGCCCACCCGCAAAGGCACAGAAGAACTGGAGGAACAACTTCCTCCCTGTGTGATTCAGTGATATTAATGCTTCATCTACATAATGTGTCTAATGCCATTTTGCCCACCAGGACCTGGTTCCTATATCCTTAGAGTAAGTACTTTCTAAGCAGGCAAGTGTTTCTCCCTCAAACTTCTTTCCCAGAAAGGCACTTTTGTGCATTTTTCTCTCCACAGAGAGAGTCCTCCACCCTCACTGCACACTCACTTGGGCTGCTGGATGTAGTGGGGTTTATTTATCTGGGGCTCCCCATGGTCTTGACTCTCAGCTCACTCCCATCTCTGGTCCTCAACTGCTGCAGTCCAGAAGCCTGCTGCCCCCATTCTTGCCAAGACCCTAATGGCCTCAAAAGTGCTCCTGAGGGAATGAGGCACCGGGGAATTTTCTAGAACTGGGAAATGAAACTGGGATGAAACTCCACAGCCCAAACTACTACCTACATGGAGAGCCATGGAGAGCTGGCCTTACTAGACGGGTTCCTACTACCACTTGGGAAATTGCTGCTCTGCCACTAAAGTGAGGATGATGCCTAGAGCTTTCCAGAAACATCTCTTACTAAAAAGCATCAAGCTGAGTTCAAGTAGAACAGTTAAAAATTTAAAAGAAGCATTTCAAACCCTCTAGCCAAAGCAAACTATGAAAAGGTGAAATGGTATACTTATGTTCACTGCATCACCGTTTATGATATCCTAGAAAAGCACTTTGTGAGACAGTCACCAACTAGAGGACAAATTCTTGCTCGGGCAAATGTCAACGGTGTCATATGGGGGTTTGATATCTTCCATATGGTGCTGCTTGTTGCAAAGCAGCTGGTGTTAAGTAATGACTATTAATAAAACTCTATGAGGTGGCAGAAACCCTCTGATCAGCAGTGATGTGGCTGTTGGTAAAACTCAAAACTTCCCTGGAAAATTCTTGAAAGGGAAGAGGTTTGACTCAACTACTTCCACCCAAAAGGTCTTTTTTTCCTCCATTGATAATAATAGTAATAGTTACAGTTACCTTCAGACAAGCACGGTTCTAAAAATACCAGGACAACAACTCATCAATGCTCACAAGGACAGAACGTTACAGTAGGAATTCTTATGCCCTGTTTCACAGATCAGAAGGTAGTTAAGCACGGCGCTACATGAGGAGCTTTCCAGTCACCTCACACTGCAAACTCCACTCCAGGCAGTGAGCTTGACAATGAATTGCATTTGCTCCACCATGTGAAATGCCCCATGAAAGAAAGCCAAAAGGTGGAAGCTACCTACGTGTCCAGAGAGGGATGTGGATCAGCAAAGCGTGGCATGCTCAGACAGTGGGATATAATTCTGCCTTTCTGAGGGGAATTCTGAAGGGTCTTGAAGGGAAACAAGCCAGTCCTAAAAAGACCAATAACCTATGATTCCACTTCAGGAGGTACCTAGACCAGCCAAATTCACAGAAACAGGAAGTGGAATGGAAGGCTGAAAGCGGAGTAAAGGGGAATTAGTGTTAGTGGATACAGAGTTTCAATTTGGGAAAATCAAAAAAGCTTTGGAGATAGTGGGAAAGGTTGCATAACTATTTGAATCTATAGTTAACATCTCTGGATTGTACACTTTTAAAAGTGGTTAAATGCTAAATTTTATGCAATTTATATGTTAGCAAAAATGGGTTTTTTGCACACATAAGAGAAATGTGTCATTAAAAGCATTCATAAATTCATGTTTATTTTTTTTAAACATCAGCACAAAACTTAGCATTGTAGATTCCCTTCATTCACTGCATAAAGGTTTTGGGGGTGCCAGGCAGTGTGCTAAGTAAGTGTCCAGGTGCAGGGCTGAATCAGGATGCTCTGAAGAGCTCAGATGAATGAATGAGTCAACAAAGACAGTGAAATCATAGCCATGGCAGAGACATGGTGTTTCTTGTGGACCAAGTCCACTCATTCTCATGGCAGCCCTGAGGTGGGATTTGTTCTCATCCCTCCTCTGCAAATAAAAGACTAATCACAGAGAGGTTAAGAATGTTGTCCAGTGTGCCAAGAAGTCCGGCTCAGAGTCCGCGCTTCTGACCACAGTCCCAGGTACCAGGTGACAAACACAGTTCTGGGATGCAGTAACTGCCCTGAGGTGGTGAGTGTGATAAACTGCAGGGGTCAGGAAGGATTCCTGGAGAAAATGACTTGTGAACTAAGTTCCAGAGCAAGGATGGACAAAATCTGACCCACTGCCTGATTCTGTAAATGAAGTTTTATCAGAATACAGCCACACGCCTTTGTGTAAGCAGTGTCTACGGTTGCTTCTGAGATACATCTGTGGAACTGAGTCACTGCGATGGCAACCACATGGCCCGCGAAGCTGAAAATTTCCCTTACCTGACCCTTTACAAAGACATGCGCTGAGTCTGTTCCAGAAGACGCACAGGAAGGTGACCACGAAGACAGAAGGGAAGGAGCACATGCCAACTCTGCCTTCTTAGGAAGTCTCACATCTCCCCTTTCCCTGTCCCATCTGATGCCACCCCCTCAGTGCAAATTGACCCCTGCAAACTTCCTCCACCCAGGAGGAAAAGAGATTGAACCAAGGATGAAACTGGGTCCCGACACCTTCCCTTTAAAGCCCTTCGAAGGCTCCCCACTGTCTCCAGTGAAACTCCCAACCCTTCAGCAGGACCTAGCAGGGCCAGATGATCTGAGACTGTCACTTCCTCCAGCTGCACCCCAGACTCCGCCCCAGGCTCTGGAGTACATTTCCTCCTCCTGTGGCTGCCTCACTGCTATCAATCTGTTCGTCCCCACTTGTCTCCCTCGCTGGTGCAGGCCCCAGGGGCAACTGCCTCACCCCTTGCTGCCTCCCTCATCACACCAGTAACACTTTGCAGGTAATTGACACTACTTCAGTTTGTCTGCATCTGGCACACACGGATCAAACACTAGCAGATGTTCATGGGCATAGACTGCCCCTCTAATTTCCATCCAAGCCTGTCTGTACCCCAGTAAGCCCCTGCTCCATGCACACAATCAAAAGAGGCTGTTTACAAATACATACACAAGGCTGGTTCCCTGGGTGCTCATCGTCTTCTAGCAAGACTGTGGCCCTAAGTCCCTTCTGTGCAAATTCCATGGCCACCACTGCTCCCCAGCCAGAACGTAAGTCATCCAGCACAGGGAGAACGTGGCTCCTTTGATTCCTGGAGCCCAGCACAGCCTCTGTCAGCCAGGAGGGAGCTCTACATTTCTGTTGAGTAAGGAGGACAAAGCCGTGCAGAGAGGACTACAGAAGCTTTGGGGAGGCTGGTTCGGGCAGAGACTGCCATGGCCAGTGAGGGCATACTCTCCTGGTCCGGTGGAGCCACATGGTCCTCAGATGGAGAATAAAGGATGTTGGAAGCCTCTTGGCATCAAGCCAAGCTTCAAGTTCCATCATCAGTGAGAAAGGGAGGCATGAAACCCCCAAGAAACTCACAGTCCCTGTAACCTTTTGGGTGGATGTGATCACAGACGTTGAGATGAATGGGACCATTTCTGCTCAGGAGGGGAGAAGTAATCAAGTGCTGTTAAGACCCGGGGGAGCAACGTGAGGCCTTAGTAAGGCGACACCGTTACTCAAAGGCACCTGCTCACCTTAGCCAGCTGCGTCTGCAGTTTA
The DNA here is from genome assembly GCA_004027295.1 of Dolichotis patagonum. Lineage (NCBI taxonomy): Eukaryota > Metazoa > Chordata > Mammalia > Rodentia > Caviidae > Dolichotis > Dolichotis patagonum. Next base: position 41,519 of record PVJX010008396.1, read on the forward strand.
TTTTTCACATCTGTCTCCTCAGAGATACGTGTGTTGAAAGCCAGATTGGTGTCTGTAAACTGCTTCCACATTTGATCGGACAAGCTCTCAAAGAGGTGTTCGGCCTCCTCTCGCAGCCGGATGGAGTTGGCCCGCATGTTCTGAGAGTGCTTGATGTTGTTGTTGCTGAACTTGGCCCAGGTCTCAGGCACAGAGACCCTGTGAAAGGCAGAAGGGCAGGTGTAACACAGGTGAGGAACCAAGAAGTTTATGACAGACCTTGGGGACCTCCGTATCTGGGGTTTCCTGACCTTACCTCTGATCAGAAACCTTTACCTTTACCTTTACCTTTACCTTCTTAACCTTTGGGTCATGAAGTCCTCTATTGTGGGAACTTCTGTGTATTGTGGGGTCCTCAGCAGTTCCCCTGGTCTGCCCACTAGATGCCAGTAGCTTCCCCACCCATCTTTAACAACCTCAGTGTCTCCAGACATCATTGAATATCTCCCCTGGGAGAGGGGAGAACTCACTCCCTGTTAAGAACAATTGTCCTGTTCTAATCCTTCCTTTTACAGGGCAGCAACTGCTGCTTAGAAGGGCCAAGTGATTTGCAAAAGAGCACTCAGCCAGGTGTGGTGGTGCATGCCTGTGATCCCAGCAATTGGGAGGCTGAGGCAGGAGGATCGTTCTGAGTTCAAGACCAGCCTGGGCTACAAAGTGAACTCAAGGCCAGCCTGAACTGCACAGCGAGACCTTATCTCAAAAAGACCAAAACATAAATAAATAAATATATAAATAAAAGCATTCAGTGAGTTGGCAGGAGAGGAGGGATTACCTCAGGGAGCTCTTTCTCCCCTAATGGACCACCAAAACACCAGGCCAAGTCGCTCCAACCCACGGATGAGCATGTAGTCGTACTACTCTCACTGCCTTATTCACTCAACCAACGTTTGGGTTTTGTTCTTGGGGATAACAGTGGGGTTTTGTTGTTCTGTGGAACCTAGGTCTTTATGCATGATAGGCAAACTCTCACCACTGAGTTACACTCCCTTCTAGTGTGTTTTGCACATCTACCTCAGGCCAACCATTGTACCAGGCCTTGGGATAGAGCCATGAGCAGGGCCAGAAACACCCTGTTAAACCACCTCCGGGTGATTAACATCCAGAGGAGGAAGAGGACAGTCCACAGGGGAGGTGCTTACACACGGAGCCAGGGGCTCTGCAGGAACTTTAAAGTGAGCACTGGAGGTGACTGGGATGGGGTTTCTCTGTGTCCTTGGCATGGTAAAAGGGAATGGATGAAGAACAGCAGTGCCCCTCCCCCATGTTTTTAATTTCTACTGTTTCAGTGACCTGAATTCAACTGAGGTCCGAAACTATTATATCTGGAAAATTCCAGACATAAACAATTTATAAGTTTGAAATAAAATGTATTATAGTATCTTATTTAATTACTCTAGTATTTTAGTAATTACTGTAGTTAATCTCTTCCCGTGCCATATGTAAACTAAACATTATCATGTAAGTGATGTATGTGTTTACAACTTACATATTGGGGAAACAATGTACATACTGTATAGAATTGGGGGCCATTCATGGTGTCAGGTTTCCACAGGGGTCTTAAAACTGCCCCTGTGCATGGGGCCCGGCACCCTGAGATGGGTGTTAAGCTGCTCGTGGATTTGAAAATGGGTGATGCTGTCACCAGCCCAGCTGAGAAGGGCAAGAGGAGAAGCAGCAGTAAGTACACAAGAGTGTAAGGAGAGAAGCAGTCAGTGTGGACCACAGCCCCTGGGAGGTCCCTGTCTTCTGGCTGAGCCCAGCTGGAAGGTCAGAAGCAGAGAGCCAGGAGAGGCAGGCTGCAGAGACAGGGCAGCTTCCTCACAGGACACACAGCAGGACAGCTGGGGAACGGAGCTGGGGATAAGCGGAAACCACACAGGCTGCATCACAAGGTGACCCGTGAGGACTCACTCCTTTAGACAACGCCAGGCTCTTCTTGGCAGACCCTAGAAATCCTTGCAGTGAGCAAGCAAAGGATCCTTTTGGGGTTCCTCCTCCAGGAAGCCTTCCAGGAAGGACACCATTGCCCTGAGTTGGCTCCAGTCCTAGGTAACTGGAGCCAGGCTGGATAACTTCTCAAGGTCTTTTCTTGTGTGGAAAAAACACTGCAGTTCTTAAATGAAGCAGATTTTTATTCTCAGGCAGCAAGGCAAAAGGAACCGAGTTCTCTGAATTCTGAACTATGTACATCTTCATTTTAAAGCTCACTTTGGTTGTATGGTGAGAATTTTAAGTCACCGGGTGTGTGTGATTGCTTTGTCTTGCTTTTGCACGAGTTGAAGTCGAACAATAGGCAGGCCTCTTGGTTTCTGAGGCAGAGGAGGGCACTGCACCTGGGCTGGAGCTTTCCCCAGCTGTGAGTGGAGACTCACAGCGAAGGGTCTCGTTCAAGGTTGCACAGCTACTCATCATCCCCAGAGCACCAAGCAAGGAAGGTGGGCTGAGCAGAGCACGCACTCCAGGACTATGTGCCACTGCTGAATGGGACGTTCAAAGAATGAACCGGGCTCTAGCTCCCTAGGGAAAAGAGCCCACTGAATCTCATTCTCCCCAGGGGAATTTTGCCAAAGAGGGCCTGTCTCCTCGAAGGTAGTGCACCTGGTGTTTGGGGGTGGGGGCAGGTGTTGCCTTCCTGGAGCCTATGCCCTCTAAAGACATGAGGGACAGCAAGGTCCGAAGACACCACTGATAAAACACATAGGCCAAACTGGGTGTGTGGCGCACACCTGTAATGCTAGCACTTGGGAGGTGAAGGCAGGAGGGTTGCTGTGAGTTCGAGGCCAGCCTGGGCTGTGAAGTGAGTTCAACACCAGCTAACCCTGTCTCAAAAAGACAAAAAACAAACAAAAAACACAGCCCACAATGTGGGCTCAGATCATGGTTCTGCCACCTCTGTGAGCTTAAACCAGTCACTTCACCTCTCTGAGCCTTAGGTTCCTCGTTGAAAATAGGGATGATTACGGTATCTACCCCAATGTGGCTGATTGTGAAGTCCCTATCATGACAGCAGACACATAAGCCCTCGAAGGATGATTATTGTCCATGAGGCACAGTATGTAAAACTCTAAACACAGCATCTGGCACACAGAAAACCAGGCCTCTACTGTCACCAACATAATCACTGGTTAATTCGTGGCAGCAAGAACCACAGTGAACACAGACTGCAATCCAGACAGTCACTGAATACCCTCTAACCCACCCAGACATGGTCTTGCTCTAAGAAAACCCCAGATATGAGCTGGGGATGTAGCTCAGTGGTAGAGCACATGCCTAGCAGTGTGAGAGACCCTGATTTTGATCCAAAGGATCACACACACACACACACACAAATAATAATAATGAAGAAATACAAAAGAAAACCTCACATACAAAGTTCTGAGCTAGCATATCTAGAGAGCAATCAGTCACTACAAACAACAGCTCTCACTTTGCAGCTGGATGGGGAACAAGTAGTAGCAGCCCCTCCTGTGCATGAAAATGGGGCTCTGCCAGCCTCCCCACCACCAGGCTTTTGGGAAGGCATCTGTTTGGGAAGAGATAACCCTTGGGCTCCCTGTGCAGATGGGCAGCTACGGAGAGTGGAGCCCCTAAAGTCTTGCTCCCCTTGCTAGTGCCCTGGGGGGATGTGACCATGTCTAGAAGAGGAGGGGAGGAGTTGCCAGGAGTTGTCACTGCTGGAAACCCCAAGGGCCATCTCTGGCACTTCCACATTTGCTCGGATCCAGAAAGTGAGTGACTCCAGGGTTGGGCCAAAAAACCTGCTGTCTAAGAACTTCATTCTTTTCTTCCTTCTCTCCTCCTGCCCTTCCTCTGGCTCTTCCCCTTCCCTCCCTTATTCCTTTCATTCAACAAATATTTAGTGTATACACACATGTGCCAAACATAATGCTATGTGTAAGAGATAAAAACAAATGAGGTGGAGGTGGAAGCATGATAGACCCACCCCTGGGCCTATCCCTAGAGTGTTTCTCTCTCTCTTTCTCTCTTCTTTCTCTCTCTCACTCCCCCCCCCCGTTACCTTAGACCTTGGACTGTGGCTTGGAAAAGTACATCTTAACTCTGCATGCCCCTGCATGATTAAGTGGCATGCCCCTGATAGTGCCAGGCCTACAAAAGACCCAGCTCACAGCTGCCAGTACAAGAAAATGAGGCCATAGAGCAAGCCCTCAATAAACATTCACTGTTACTATTCTATAGCGGGCTCTCTGCTTCCTTCTCCACATGTCCACCTTTCCATACCCTAAGTACTGGAAATGGGTACTACTCCCCTTCCCGAGGTACTGCTGCAGAGGGTCCAAAGACATTAAATGACATGTCCACAGCGTCAGCACGAAGGCTAAGATTTGAAGCTAGGCACCCTGGCTATGGAATCCACTCTCTCACCCCTCCCAGCACCAGTGGGCCTCAGTCAGCTCTCCCTGCCCAGCTGGAATTCCTGTTCCTTCTGGTCACAGGCATCTTGCTTTGGAATTGGCTTGGTAGAACTGTCAATGGAGGTATGCCAGCAGGCCCTGGCTAGAGGCTGTGGCCACGTGACCCTCACTAAGCCAATCACATCTTTTTTCTTTTCTAGAATTTGGATCCTAGGCAAAGTAGACCAAAGAGAGAAAGACAGTGGCAGTGTGACAGCATGGTTGACCAAGTCCTGCTCCCTGGCTTGTCCAAACTGCCAGTCAGGACCTTCCCTTTCAGCCTTCCCTTGAGTCTGTGGCACCCCCACTTTCAGGTGAGTTCATTCCATTTTGTCCTAAGTCGGCCAGATGTGAATTTTGGTGCCTGCAACTGAGGGCACGCATTCAGCCACACTGCCTCTCACTTGGCTGGCCTGTGGCCCCCTTTGCCACTCCTTGGCAGAAGCAGGAGCCCTTACACCCTTTGGACAGAGCTCCTGGTGCTTACGTGCCATCAACTTTCTCCATGCCGTGGAAGTAGCTGATGCAGTCGGACGTGTTTCTCAGGTTAAAGCACTTCTCATCGATGAACTGGGCCGAGTTTTTGTCCTCCAGATCTCTCTCCAGAGCATGCTGAGCATCTCGGTTATCCCTGCAGGGAGCAACGATTTATCCCTCGTGTGTGCAGTTAACCAGGTACCTGCCTAAGGTCACATAGCAGGTGGCTGCAGAGCCAGGGCTTCAAGCCTGGTCCTTCAGCTCCCAGGAAGCTTCTCTGTCCATCCCAGGGCCTCTCGACTGCTTCCCAGTTCGACCTCCCCACCATGCACCTAGAAGCACCCCCACTCAGACGCCTCCCCCAGTCCAGACAGATCTGCTATTTTTTTAGCATGAAGTGGGCGACAGGGAAGAATCTTCTGCAGATGCCCATGGAGTCAATACTGCAGGCTGTGTATGTTATATAGTCTCTGCTACGATGGCTCAGCATGCACAGAAACAGCCATGGATGACCATGAATGGGTACAGCTCTATTTCAATAAAACTTTATTTACAAAAATTTACTGTGGGCCAGATTTGTCCCTCAACTGTTTGCTGACCCAATTTAGAGTACAGGAATTTACACTTTGAGCAAACCTTACATCGAGTCAAACCATTTCACAAATCAAGTGTGAATGATTCTGTACTGAGCAGAAAGGGATAAGACAGAAATAAGACCCAGTCACTACCTTCAATTTACTCAGATTTGTATTTTTAAAATGCAGCAAAAGTAAATATAATACAAAAATGGAAGCAGTAGAAGTGTTTCAAGAATGTAAAGTATCACAGAGAAAGAAACTATGAACTCAAGGTGAAAGTGAAATCAGGGTGGGTTTCTTGAGGAGGTGTCTGAGGTCACTTTTTCATAACACACAGGAGGAGGTACTATGAACAAATTTGCCTGGGGGAATGAGAATTCCATGCCAAGGACATCACAGTGCAAAAGCTGAGAAGCTAGAAATACCCAGATTTTCAGGGACCAGTAAAAGCAGATCATTAAGGCAGGTGAGTCAGGGGTTGGGCAGAGCCAGGACTGAAGGGGGCGGGGCAGGACAGGGTCTGGGACTAAGCAGAAGCAGAATTGAAGACAGGAAGAGTGGGCACGGGGCTGGAGCCTAGCAGATACTTTAGCTACAAAATTTGAGCCATTTTCGCCAAACTCCAGATTTGAAAATCACATTCACAACTCTTGCCAAATAGCAAAGTGGCTGTAACATTATTTACTATTTTTCTTTTTCTTTTCTTTTTTCTTTTTTTTTTTTCTTCTGAGACAGGATCTCACTTTGCACTTTGTAGTAAAGGCTAGTCTTAAACTCACAATGTAGCCCAGGCTGGTCTTGAACTCGCTGAGATTCTCCTGCTTCAGCTTCCCAAATGCTGGGATTACAGGTGTGTGCCAACCAGGCTCGGCCTATTTTTCTTTTTTTTCAAATCACTTTACAAATATAGATAAATGTATTTTAAAAGGAAAATGTATATTTTTGTCTTTAAAAGAAAATAAGGACTACATCTATTTATAGACGGCCTCTCTGCCTTGCCTCAGTCTCTGTCTCCCCCTCTGTCCCTGTGTCTGTCTCTCTCGGGCTCTCTAATCTCTGTCCCAGGCTCTTCTCTTTTGGTGTTCATCTCAGGGCCTCTTCGTCTGTCTGTGTCTCTACCTTCTCTATTTGCTTCTCTCTTGGTCTCTTTTTTTTCTTTGCTATGAATATCTGGCTGCCTGTGAGGGGTTTCAGGCGATTGGGAACAAGGAAATAAAATCTTGACAGTGATTCCCACCTATCAGGATCTGCAGGAGGTCATGTCAGAGCAGGAGGAACCGTCTGTCCTGGCCTTCGGGCTTTCCAAATTGGCAGAGCTGCGGAGAAAATGGGCCCCATCCTGTCTAATGAACTGGAAAGTGAGGAAGACCAGAATGTGGAGAGCAAACATGTCAGCGCATTAGCTGATAACCCGGGGCCTCTGATCCAGCTACTCCAGCTGGCCAGCCCTTGCTAATGAGGCCTGGGGAGGAAGAGCAGCCCTCATCTCCCCCACTTGGCAAAATCCGGATGGCTCAGCCAGTGCCAAGCTCACCCTGGGTCGGCCCACCAGGAAGGGCCCCAGCTGGGCTCTGGGGTCAGGAAGAGCCTTTCTGCTCCACTGGGGTGCCTAGCATGGTGAGGACACAGTCCTCCCCATGTGTGGGCCTTAAGCAGTGCCTATATCCAGCAGCCCAGCACCCGCTGGTCCAAGGGTGGGGCAGCCACTTGCGCAGGTCAGCAGCAGAGCTGCCCCAGGAAGGGGGACACACTGAGCCTGCCAGCTAACGAGCTGCTGAAGTTCCAGGTTAATTAGAATAATTTCAATCCTTCCAGAAGCTTGAGCTGCCTCCTTGGAGGTGCCAGGTGTCTTCTCAGCAATGGGCCAGTGTCCCAAAACAAACTGCCTGTGTCCTGGGGGGATCAGCTTCTGTTTCTGCAAAGACGAATGGCATCACCTACTCCCCTCTCCTCTGTTGGCCCTACCTCTCTTGCCTCTCCCTTTACCCTTCTGCTTCCATTGCTCTGATCTCTGCTTCAGCCCCAGCATCACCTTGTCTCTCTTCCTCTCTCTCTCCATATCTGCTGCTCTCTAGCTCTTTGCTTTTCTGTCTCACCCTCGATTTCTTCCTGTCTGGCATGTCTATCTGTCTCTGCACCCCTCTGCTCCCTATCTCTGTCTCTATCTCTGTGTCCCTGTGTAACTCTGGATGTCAGTGCTCATTCTGTGTGTCTCAGTCTCCATCAGTCTCAGTATTTCCAGCTCCTGCTTCATGGTCTAGGGTCACACACGGGGCTCCCCACCACAGTCTTTTCCATTACTCTTTCAGGGTCTAGCTCCTCAGGTTCAAGTCTGGGCTTTTGTTCAGTTTGCCAGTGCCAGCTCAAACTGTCTCCTTTCCTAAACCACAGCCTGTCTGTCACCCTAGCATCACCTGGGTTAGCATCCCTATGTCAGCCACGAATGGGAATTCAGTGCCTCTTACCATAAAAAAGGAGATCACAAAGTTAAGTGCAAGGAAGGACAGAATAGACAGTCCAGAAATCAACTGATGAATTTATGGTCAGTTGATTTTAAACAAAGGTACCAAGAACACACAATGGAGAAAGGACAGTCTCTTCAATAAAGTTCTACAACCAGCTAGCCATATACAAAGAATCACTACAAAATAGATTAAAGACTTAAACACAAGATTTGAGCTTGTAGAAGCTACTAGAAGCTACTAGAAGAAAACATAGGGGGAATTTCCATGGCATTGGCTTGAGTTGTGTGTTTGTGTGTATGTGACTGCATAAAACACAAAAATAGACAAATGGGATTATATCAAACAAAAAAATTTTGGACCCCCCAAAAAATAAATCAACAGAGCAAAGAGAAAAACCTAAAGAATGGGAGAAAATATTTGTAAACCACACACCTGATAAAGGGTAAATATGCAAAACACATAAAGAACTCACCTCAATAGAAAACAACCTTATTTTATAAATGGCAAAGTGTCTTAATAGACATTTCTCAATTGAAGATATACAAATGGCCAAAGGCTTGTGAAACAATACTCAGCATCACTACCTATCAGAGAAATGTAAATTAAAACCTCATAACTGTTAGAATGGTTATTATCAAACAGATGAAAGATGATGAGTGTTAGTGAGAATGTGGAGAACGAGGAACCTTTGCACCCTGCTGGTGGGGATGTAAATTAGTTCAACCATTATGGAAAAGAGTATGGAGGTTCCTCAAAAACTTAAAAATAGACGTACTACAAGAGCTGGCAGTCCCACCACTGGGTACATATCCAAAGGAAGAGGAATCGGGATGTGGAAGGGATGCCTGCATCCATGCTCGTCATAGCCTTACTCATAGCAGCTGAGATGTGGAGTCAACCTAAGAGCCCTCTGACCCATGGAGGAAGAAAATGTGTAATGCATGCACGATGGGGGGCTTTTCAGCCTAAAGACAGAATGAAATCCTGTCCTTAGAGACCATGTCAGTGGAACCAGAGGACACCGTGTTAAGTAAAATTATCCAGGCACAGGCAGATGGCACGGCACTCAACTGTACGTGGAATCTTAGAAAATGTAATCCACAGAAGCAGAGAGGGAAATGGTGGTTACCAGGGGCTGAGGGCAGGCATGTTGGTCAAAGGACACAAAATTCAGTTAGAAGAAACAAATTCAAAAGAGAACTCTTGTAACACTGGTGATGTAGTTAATAGCAACGTATTCTTAAAAACCACGTACAGTAGATTTTCAGAGAGAAAAAAATAAGTATGTGAAGCAATGCATATGCTAATTATCTTAATTTAGTCTTTCTGCAATATATAGCTATTTCAAAAACACTCTGGTATGCATGATAAATATACTTTTTATCAATTAAAAAGTGAATGAATAGACTTTTTTAAATTAAGTGCAAGAAAAAAACCAGTAAAACAAAAACATCGGCCTACTCAAGGCTTTCCCTTTGCTAAATTTCCCTGTTTAAATACAAGTATTGAAGCTATTTGTTTTTGTTTGGTTTTTTTGGCTTTGGGGTTGCTTATTGGTTTCATGGTGCTGGGGTTTGAATTCTGGGCCTTGTGCATGCTAGGCAAGTGCTCCACCACTGAGCCATAATCATAGTTATTTTTTAAATAAATCAATTGTAGTGGGAATTGTAGTGGGAATGGCCCCAAATCGTGACATACAAATAACTGAACTCGGTCCTGCTTTTGTCCTTTTCTCCCCACAGTGGGGAGGTAGAACCCAGGGCCTCGAGGTACCAAGCAAGAGGCCGGCACTGAGCCATACCCCACCCTGCCCTTCTTCCCACAGTCACTTTGTGAGTGAATCTTTCCTGGACCTTCCCCCTCTGATGTCCCTCTGGGTCACCCTAACTTGCCTGCCCTTGACCAAGCTCTTTGGTCTTCAGGTAGCTTTTCTAGTGTCTTTCCCTCTTATCTTAGGAGACTCATTTTATCCCTGACCTCCAGTTCTGACCACCCAGGAGAGAGCAAAGGCCCTGGAGGAGGGGGTGACTACTGTTTCTGGGTCAAGCCAACAAGGACTCCAGCTCCCAGCGCCTATATGCATGCTGCCCAAGCCCTCTGCAGTCCACCATGCAGCGGGAAAGGCAACCCTGGCAAGTTCTCCAGCAGCCCCACCCCACACTGCCCACACACAGAGGCAGTGAAGAGAGAAAACCAGCAGAGCAGCGTGCCCTGAGAAAGTTAAACATGTGCCTGGCTGCAGGGTCAGGTGGGAGGCCACCTCTGGGGAGCTGGGGGCCCCAAGCCCTGTAAACCTCAGTCCTCCCTTTAATTACAAGAGGGGCCTCCTGGCTTGCCATGATACTGCTTACATCATCTTCCAAGAACAAAAAGCTAATTCCTTTTGAAGAGGGTTAGCTCAAAGCATCCACCAGCTCCCTTCTGGGGTCTCCTGGCTCTCACTTTGTTGCCAAATGCCACCCACCCTTAGCCATTGATCCAGGTTCAAAACTTGCCAGAGGAAACCAGTGACTAAGAGGGGCTGTAGGAAGGCCCGGTGCCTTTGGCCAGGTCCTCATGGCAATCAAGAGAAACCAGTGACATGCCACTCATGGGAGTCACGTGAGCCCATCTCAGGAGCATCCTTTTGGTACCCTGAACTCAGCCACCATGGTAGCATTTACACCACAGAAATTGACAAACCCTGAATTAGGATTGTTGTTGTTCTCACCACGAGTTGGCTGTTAACTATTTAGCAGCACACCACTGGCCAAGGAATCACCACGGAAGACAAGTGGGCCCATCTGGCTTACTCCTGGAAACCCAGAAGTCACAAAACAAACCCCAAAGGGCTACGACAGAAAGAATCCATTACCGCATCTGGATATCAACTCTTTGAGCTAACTGTCTCATCCGTTCCTGGCAACATTTTAGCAAATCTACTTCCTGAAATGAAAAACAGCAGAAAGAGAAGACATGGGTCAGAAACTCACAGGTCAGAGCCTTCCACCCTGGCCTCCCCCTGCCCACCTCAACCCCGCAGGAGAAAGGCTGGGGTTGGCTTCTCTCCTCAGTCCATAAATCGCAGTGTGACACCGCTAAGTGTCAGTTGTGGAATCTCCACATCCTTTGCTCTACTTTCATTTCTGTTTATACACTTCCAGATTAAAAAAAAAATTAAGCACCTACTATGTGCTGAATATATATATTATATGTATTCAGCACATAGTAGATTATATATAAAATTAAACAGTGCATACAAAATGGTAAGGTAGATGGTGTTGATATCATTATTTTGCCCATTTTGGAAATGACAAAATTGAACGCTGAATCATTTCCATATCTCCCTGTTCCTAACTACCTCCCTCAGACCCCCAACCATGTTTTCTGAGCTCTCACTTTCCATAGGCTGACATGTTTAGTTCTGTGCCCACTGGGCATCTCAGAAACTTTCTGACCATCTGGCTCTTTCTCCCTTCCTCTCAGGCAATAGGGCAGGCCCAGGAGACACTTTACCCGGATAAGATTCTTTTCCACATTGTCATGGACCAGATCAATCCCGATCCTTTTCTCCCGATGATACAGGCACTCCAGGGCCACCTGTAGGAAGCAGTGCAAACATGTCTGTTCTCCCTGTAGCTGCATGCAGGCCCTGAGGGCAGGGGGTCCAGGACTACCTTTGCCATAATCTGCCCTTTTCTCTGGCTGCTTCACGTGGCCTCATCACTGTGCTTTGGTTGTCTGCCTCCCTTACACCCTTGACAGGGCTGTGGAATGCCCTGGCTGATGCACTGGGAGATGTAGGCCATGTGGAGAAACAAAATAAGGCACTGTCCTGGGAACCAGTTAGGATGGCAGTGGAGACTAACACTCCTTCCTGTAATCTCCATAGACTGACTGCCCAAGCCTTTCCTAAATTATAAACAATAGAGCAGAACTCCACTGGAGGTTCAGATGAGACAGGATCAGCCACTGTCCCCCATGCTGGCTCTCTCCTGGATTCACATCCAGGTTTAGCCACCTCCTACTGTGTGCATGCAGGCAGCTCACTTAACTTCTCTGACCCTCCGTTTCCTCATCTGCAGATGGGTGCAAGATGGGTGCATGTTTCTCGAGTTTGGCATGCAGTTTGCATCCATTTGATAAGTGCCACCTCCCCTCCCCGCTCTAGCCCCGCATCTGAAACTCTTCCCAATGGATATATGTGGAAGTTCCTCTTTGGAGATGTCTGGATGGCAAGGGAGCTTTGGAGAATGGTTAGGGCACAGTGAGACCCAGGCAAGTGGGCTTCCAGTCTACTAGGGGCCTGAGCAGGGCAGCTGTGGAGACCAAGAAAGGCCTGCTCTGTTTGCAATAGGAGGCTCGAGGAAGAGCGGTGATTGGCCACCAGCCTGTGACATCACAAAGAGCAGTGGGGCAGAGAGGGAAGCTGGAATGACCGGAAGCAGATGCACCTGGGATGCTGGAAAGGAGAAGGGATTCACTGACTGCCTCCAAGAGCCTAGGAGCCCTTCCTCTGAGTCGCGTTTGAAGGCAGTGCTGGGGTACACAATGAGGCAGACAGACAGGATCCCTGCTCTCATGCAGCCTGCATTCAAGAGAGGAAAGAACACATTTAAAGAAACACAGCCATTTCTGTGAAAAGGGCTTGCAATGAAAATAATCACAATTCTGGATGTGGGCAGGGAGTAACTGGTAGCACAGTCAGAGAGGGTTTCTCTACAGAAGAGACAGACTGAGACTTGAATCATAAGTAGCAGAGTTACAAGAGATGTGGGGATAAGGAAGGTGAAGCACAGGTGCAAAGGCCCTGAGGTCAGTGGAGGAGCAGCAGAAAGGGCTGGAATTGGAGAGGGGGAAGTGAGCCTGGAGTAATATAGCACAGGGAGAGTTACAGGGGATTGATAGAGGAATTCATAAATTAAGTTGCTAAATTCAGAGAAGCCATTGAGCCAGTGTGGGAATGTCAAGAGCAGGTTTGATTAAAATCACCCCTGCTGTTGGGGGATAGGTTGGAAGGAACAGAAGTTGGCAGCCTGGGGAAGAGGTGGTCACCACTGTCCAGAGAGAGGCACTTGGACAGAGGAGGAAGACAAGGAAAGGAGGGAAGTGGGTAGAACAGAGATGTCTCTGGTCTCCGTGCCACTGTGTGGCTGATCAAAGCAGGCCACGTGTGGCCAGGCAGAGCTGGGCTTTCCAGACAGGCAGGGGGAGTGAGAAGAGAGTGGGAGGGACAGCAGTCTGTTTTAGGTGCTGCTGCTGCTGCTGCAAGGACCTGAGAAGCAGCCCTGCCTTTCCCCTGCCAAGAGACACAGAGGGAGGGAGGAAAACCATGCCTCCCCCATGGGTCTGGGAATCCCACAGCAATGGGAGCTGAGGCCACATTCCCCCCACCCCGGGATATGGGGCAGGACTCTCCCTACCAAAATCTCCACAGACCATGGAGCAGAAACAGCTAGAGGAGGCTTCCAGGCAGGAGGTGCCCCACACACCCCTGGGACAGCAGAACCTTCTCCCATGCGGCCAAGATTAGCAGATGTCACTAGTTTCCTACCCAGTGCCATTCAGCTCTTCCCAGGACTTTCTCCAGGATGCAGAGAAAAACATTTGCTTACCCAAAGCTCTCTGCAGCTAGCAAGCCCCTGTGAGTTTTTGCAAATGAGCTAAAAAGGGAAACATATTCCCTGATATCCAGAGACAGACGCAGTTGAAATTGCTTGCCCTTTGCCCTACCCCACTTCCTGCCTCCAATGAGAATAGGGAAATGCTCCTTGCATGCAGGCGCTTGCAATATGAAATAGGAAACCTCCTTTCAAGCAATGGGACAAAAGCCACAGGCTATGAATGGCAGAATGGAAAGATAGAAGCCTGGTCCCTCTGGGCATCAAGCTGAGGCTGCAGTAGCCTGATCTGCCTGTCTCTGAATGGTGATGGAAAAATAAATTTCTGTTTGGCTAAGCCACAGTCATCAAGTGTCTGTCACATCGCTTTTGGTTAAAAGCAATCCTAGCTCATCCGGGGCATGAGAAGAACTTAGGACGCCAAGGAAATGTCAGGACTGTCCACACGAGCCAGGCGTGGTGGCGCACATCTGTAATCCCAGTGCTCTGGGAAATTAAGGCCAGAAGATGACAAGTTCAAGTGCAGCCTGGGCAACAGAGAGGACTTAGTGAAACCCTGCTCAAAATAAAAGTCTCAGAAGAGCTGCAGAAGTAGCACAGTGCGAAGGTTCTGGGTTCAGTCCCCAGTTCTGAGGGACCAAAATGAAAGGAATGTGTACATGAAGACAGGCACACATTTGTTCAACAAATATCTGCTGTACGCCTATTATGTGTCACACTGCCCCCCAGACTGGGGAGCACATTCAAAACAGCCAGCCAGCACAAACATCGTCACTGAGGGGCCACATAACGAATGGGTGCAGTTCGTGGAATAACAGTCCTGAATATGTCAGTGATAAAATAGACAAGTCTCTGCCCCCGTGAAGCCTACATTTTAGCAGACACAGACAAACAACCAATAAATTAGAGTATGTTAGAAGAGAATGTATGGCAAGCGTTACAAGAAAAAGCTGTTATTTTAAATATGTCTTCCAAGGACTATGACACATGCGGACAGGCATGCACACGTATGTGCAGACACACACAGGTATGCACAAGCACGTGAGTGTCTTGATGTAGCCACTCACTGAAGGGCAGGAAAACTGGATTCAGCCTTCGAAGCCCTCATCTGAGATCCTGAGTTGACCAAGATCACGTTTTTACCTCACACATCTGATCACACAGGCTGATGCAGCTCAGAGACCTGCAAGGTGCTCGTCACCTTGATCCTTCAATCAAGTCAGAGCAGGGACGCAGGCCTCAGGGCCACAGCACTCACCTGCAAGGGACAATTCACCTCCTCCGCCGCACACTCCAGCCGCCTCTTGATGGTCTCCATGCTGCGCTTCTCGGCCAGCAGCCGATCCAGCTCATAGCATAACTCGGACTTCCAGAAGCCGATGTCCGACAGCCTCTGGCCCAAGTTCCGGGAGGTTCCCTCCTGCATCTGGCGTGTCAGCTGCTCCTTGTCCTGCATGAGCTGCATGGAATCACCTGTCAGACGGCTGGCCCACAGCTGTGAGGCCTGGGCCCCACGGATCTGCAGCTGGTTGGACTGATCCCAGTCGTGGGGACTGTAGCGACAGAAGAGCGCAGAGCGGAGTGCAGGCAGGACAGCGGGTGGACGCAGGGTGCTGCGACACTCATCGGGACAGGTCTGGGCTGAGGAAATCTTGTAGAAGAGGCTGGGTCGCCATGCGTTGAGGCAGCGGTACCCAGGCAGGTAATAGGGCTGGTAGCACTCCTGGATCACAGGAGGCTGCACGGGCGAAGGCCGCAGCGTTAAGTCACAGCTTTTCTTGGGGCCGCAGTAACTGGCAGTCTGAGTGGTTCCGAGAAATTCCATCCTTCCTCATCAGCCCCACTGGAGCAAAATGCTTCTCAGGGGGTAAGGGCATCACCAGGAAAGGGGAGAGGGCTTGTCTTAGGGACAGGCAGAACCTCTGTGACTCACCATGGTGTCACAAAGGCTAGGGAGAAGGACTTTGAGCGAGGCTCTCATTCAGTTTCAAGTCGGCTGGGGTCACAGTGTCCAAGTTGAAACAAAAGCAAAAAGTGAACATGAGCGTTACAGTCCACAGATTTAAGGATCCCAGAAATGACACCGTATCCGTCCCTCTGAAACAACGAACTGTCATTCTGGACCTAATTTAGACTAGTGGGAGAAAATTCAGTGAGGTTCATTCCAGTAAACTCGAGCAGCAGGGTCAGTTTGGTCAGTTATTTTCTTTCTTTGTTCCCAAGAGAACATCAGAATGGTCCACTCCTCCCAGCAAATACTACTTAATGGTAGTATTCACAGCAACATGAATGAATCTCAAACATCCGGAACTAGCGAGAAACAGCAAGGCACAAGAGGCTACATCTCCATTGATTCCACTTACTTGGCAGATCCATTTGGACGAAAGACTGACCTGTGGTTGTGGAGGGGGCAGAGGCAGAAGGAGCCTGGCAGTGACTCCTGACTCAAACCATGAGTCCCACTCTGGTGTGGCAGCCCCTGGTGGTTTGACTGGGCCAGAGCCCCAGTGCCTGTAGATGTGGGGAAGTTCAAGCAGGAACAGGGCTGAGGAGGGGCTCCCCAACACCTACCCACCAGGAATCTTAGAATAGCCCAAAGAGGGGCCAAAGAAGGCCTCAGGGTGACTCCACAGGTTGGAAGTCTCCAGGACTCACCTGGGCTGCAGGTCACTTGCTTAAAGCACCTAAAGAGCTGTGTGAGAACAGACCACACCGGAAGTCTGTCCCCACAGAGGGAAAGTGAGTCACCAGAGAAACTAACTCATCTGCCTGTTGAGCATTCATGAACTTGGTTTCACTTTCCTTAGCAAGGTGGAGCTCCTTAGAGGAAATAAATAATTTCAAAAGTTTTGATGTTTGACTTTGTACATAGTGCACATTTTTGACAAGCTATTATACATGTATATGAGTATTTGTTTGCATTTTTTCTTGCTACAAAGAAAAACAATAATCTAAGCCATGGTCAAATAGCAAAATAGAGTGAAAGCAGTAAGAAGTGGTATTTTTACTTAGAAAGTGCTTATTTTAGTTCTTATATGAAATCTTTAACTGAATGTAAGCAACATCCTCAAAATTGAAATGCATTTTTTGGTTAATTTTCAAAACTAGAAAACTAATCCATTTTGGCTTGAAATAAGAATCAGTAGCTTGGTTTGAGACTTACGATTAATTTGTGCAGATTTTAGTCCAAGAATCAGTGGTTGCCACTGATCTTTATTCTTAATTCTTCCTAAAATCAGAAATGTCTGACGTGAAACTCTATTTGGTGACTCACTAGATGCCATTTAGTGCTAGTGAACACTTAGCAAGCAGCCCCCACCAAGAGAAAGCTGTTTTATTAACTGACTTTTGTTTTTTTGAAACAGGGTTTCTGTTTGTAGTTCAAGCTGCCTCAAGCTCACTATGCAGTCCAGTCTGGCCTCACATTGTCAGCTATATCCTGCCTCAGCCTCTCAAGTGCTGGGGTCACAGGCATGTGCCATTGTGCCTGGCTAGTAGGGGGTAATAAAGTGCTGCAGGTGTCGTGCTGCTTGGGGTCCCCTGGCTCATGACCAGAGATGGTTTTACATCTCTCTTAAACCATGAGAATTAAAAACTCCTCTTTGAGAAATGCCATGTGGCAGCAGAATCCCCATCTCCGTGGAAGGTGGAAGAGGGTTGGTTACACTGGAGAGGAAGCCCTGGGTCCCCAGCAGTGTAATTCCTGAACCTCCCTCACTATGCTTAGGAGACTGTAGGCCAGTGTTTTTGGAACCCTATATCCCTTCAGTCTCTGCCTAGAACCTTAATGGGTCTGTCTTGAGCTCTCTGGGCTAAAAAGAGCCACCCAGGTGAAAGCCACCTGTCTGCAGGAGAAAGGCCTCGAGGTTGCCACCAGGTGATGGTCAGAGTAGCGCCACTGCTGCTGGTGGATTTCCTCAGTGACGGTGGAATTGTGCTATTCTGCACGCCCAGTTTGATAACTGTGAACCACACATGGCTGTGAAGCACTTAAAGTGTGGTTCATCAGTAGAATCACAGAGTTTTAAGTTCATTTAATTTTAATATTTAAATAGCCTCACGTGCACAGGGCCAATTGTACTGTACTGGACAGTGCAGTTCTGGGAATGCTGCAGGTGCTGATATGGAATGATATTGCAGCTTGGTGGCTGGTGAAGAGACCAGTGTCACCAAGGGAGTGACAGGGGCCTGACATGGACCATGTAGGGGAGATCAGGGTGATCAGGTGTGCAGAGGCCTGAATAAGCTAGAGGGACTCAGGTCATAGTAGTGCTGGTGGCTTCCAGGCAGAGGAGATGGGATGGGGGGGACCTCCTGGGTGTGCTGTTTTGTCCAATCTGTGTCTGAAACTCTGGCAGCGCGTCACGACCTCCAAACACTGCTCAGCTTACAAGCGTTGCTGCCCGGCTGCAGGAGAACTAGCTGAGCACCGGTGGTGATGTGTCTCTGTCTTCTCAACACAAGCAATATCACCGAGGTCACAGGGGGTCAGGGACAGGCCAGCAGTGTGCATGTGTGCGAGTGCAAGAGAAGGGGGTATGGCTATGAGTGTGTAAAGGAGTGCAGGGCAGAGAATGTCTGAGTTTGTGGTAAAAAAGAAGTGTGAACATATGCACTTTCGTGTGTGTGGTCATATACTGGTTGGTGTGAGACAATAGTATGTACGTGAATGTGTGTTTATAAAATAATGTGTAAGAGCCTGTGTGTGTGAGAGTATGTGAATGTGTGTTTGTGCATGTGGTTGAGAGAACATGAGTGTGACTTGTGAGAGTATATGAACCATGTATGTGTGAGAAGGGAAGGGTGTGAGAATTGTGAGAGAGCCCACGTGTGTGTGTGTGCACGATGTGTGAGGTTAGGTATGAAAGGACACTGGGAATAAAAAGACAAAAGGGACTCATGATGACCTTGGTGAGCTCAAACCCTGGGTGCATGGGGCTCAGGGCACTTCCTGGGGTTGGAGAAGCATGTCCTGGGCTCTGGGGATCCATCAGATCTGTCTGGGGATCCAAACAGCTCCAACTGTGGCTCCGCTGAGTTTGAGTCCTTCCTAGGTCACAGCAGAGCATCCTGCAGAGAGAGCTCCCGGGGGGCACCCCTCCCTCCAGGCACAGCTGCACGAGCATCACACACACACCTGCTGCAGTGAGCCCAGCACCTCTCCACAGACCACACGCCACCAGTTGGCCTCATGATGTTTCCAGCCTGCACACCCTGTGAGCATCACACCGGACCACTGTGCTAAGCCAAGGAGGACAGGAGGGAGAAGGGAAGGAAGAAGGCAGAGTCCTGCAGACAAGGCAGGCTCCATTATGATTCAGTCAGAAGCACTCCCTGGGCACCCCCAGGGTAGAGCGGGAATCTGTTCACTACCTTTGCTCTCCTCAGAGTCAAAATCTGGGGGTGGGGGTGGAGGTGGCTCCCAGCAGTGCAGAGCAGACCAGCGAAACAGGGACACACTTGCTCTCATGCACAGGGAAGACAGAAAATCCAGAAAGGAGCTGCTTGACTTTCATATCAGGCATCCACATCCAATGTATCATTTAGAAACTAAAATTATATTCTACAGTGATGCTTTTTTTTTTCATTTTGAATTTCAGAAAGTATCTTTTTGGTGCTTAGAGCACCAGCGTAGGCTGGTATCCAATGACCCAGCACTCTTTCGGGAACTCTGCCTGCAGATGCATGCATCTATCCATGCTAAAATTCCTGCAGAACTCCATGCAGTAAACTCACCAAAATGTCCCTCATAGACAGTGGTTAAATAAAATATAGGACATCCATTCTTTGGATCCTTTTTATGCTGTAGCATAAAAAGAAGATGTCAGACCTGGATCTAAATAATACAACTCAAGAAATGTCCCAAATACATAAACAATAATTTTTGAGACCATGCACATCAGACAGAAGGACAGTGATCCCATGAAGTGGGAAATAGATGAAGTAAATCTTATGATGTCTCCAGAAGACTGGAGGGGGTTCCAGTCCAAGGTAGGAGAACAGTGTAGCAGAGGGAGTCCAGTAAGCTTCTTAAGGAGATGGAGATGAGAGGAGTGGGAAAGTAAAGCACAGCAGGCAACAGCAGAAAGCAGCGTGGGAAGAGCCTCAGAGGGTCTGCACAGGGCCCTCCTAGTCTTTAGCTTAGTACTGATCAGAGCGTATATATGAGCAAACAACCCAGGCTAGTCCACCCAAAAGGGTTAAAGAGAACAATGCCCCAAGCTCACACATGGCTGGGAATGGTTCTTGATCTCACCGACCTCAGGGGAAAAGTTTATAATTCATGTAGTAGCAAGTCAAATACCCATCTAAATTTTGCCTCAATTTTAGAGCAAAAATAGCTTTAGACTTATACTACTTTGTTCTCATTGAATAATGTTTAAAAGCAAGTCCCAAAACAACAATATTTCCAAGTAAATCAGCTATGTCCTAGAAAAAAAGATCAAGAATATTGTATTTGTCAGAGTAAAAAAATTTTTAACAGTCAATAAATTAAAATCCACGATGTCTGTCATCCAATTCAAATTTACCAATTGCACAAAGAAGCAGGAAGATACAACCCATAATGAGGAGGAAACCAAATCTAAACCAAACCAGCATGAAGTAATAGTAGATGAGGATATTTTAAAAGTAATTATAACTATATTCTATATGTTCAAGAAGCTAGAAGAAAGATTAACATACTAAGAGCACACATAGAAGATATTTTTGGTGGATCCAAAATAAGGAGTAGGAAATTCTCTTCTGATTTTTTCTTTTCCCCACTTTTGGATTATCTTGATCCTTGGTAGGAGACTATCTCCACCTACTGGTGTATTTGAGGAACTGCAGGCACCTCCTGTACATCTGGAATAATAGTGATATCAAAGGGTGCTTACTGACCATCTACCCTGCTTAAAACACTGCAGTCCTGATGAATCAGCAGCTAAGTTTTTAGCTAGTCCAACCAATGCTATGGTCTCATTTCATCATCTCATCTACTCTGCCTCAGCCTCAGTCTTTCCTGAAGCATATATGTAGGGTCTTTGCTCTCCAGAAGGCCTGTTCTTTTTGCCTTATATGCACTACTTTGTCCCCAGCAACCTTGTGAAGCAAATGTAAGCAATCTGAGGCTTAGGGAAGTGGTTTGTCCACTGTTATTCAGTTCAGGAGAGGTGGGGTCAGGATTTGCACATGTCTGGCCCCAGACATGCACTGTAAACCCTGTAAAATCACTTGCCTCCCCACCTCCTACTGGAAGTCTGTGATCCCATTGCTAAAAGGTCTTAATTGCTTTTCAAACATGCTCAGGCCCCACCCCCTGATTCAGACCAAACGGTGGGGAGAAGGGGCCCCAGCACAAGATTTCTGAAAAGTTCCTAGGTGACTGTAACATGAGGCTGGGCTGAGAACTCTTCAAGGGCAGGTGCACACAGGTGTCCTGCCTTTAATAACTGCAGCAGTATAAACTCACTCTCAAAAACTTAATAGGCTTTATTCTGAGAGTAGTTTTAGATGCAAAAGAAAACTGAGCAAAGAGATCAGTGAATTCCTAAATTTTGCCCCCTAGCTGCCCTGATTAGAAAACATTTTGCATTAGTGTGGTTCGTGTGTATCACTGTCATTAATTAAAGTCCATAGGTCACATCATGGTTCACTCTGGTTCACATTCTATAGGAGTCAGCAAATGTATAATGACAAGTGTCTACCATTCAGTGTCATGTGGAATGGTGTTACTGCCCTAAAACCCCCAGTGCCCCTTATTCCTCACCCTCCAAACTCCCAGCTTCCTCCCCATCCCCCAATTCCTGCTCCACTGTCTCCATAGTTCTGCAACCTTAGTTTTTAAATCGTTCAAAAGGGAAGGTTTTGGCACCTAGTTTTGTAGATTTAAAACACTGTAACATTTAACTCTAATTTTGTTGTCTTAATCAAAGGGACTGAAATTAATTAAAAATTTAAATCTAGTCTTTCAAACACATAGAACTAAATATACAAGAAACTCAGAAATCTCAAATGCTGATTTTGAATATTTGTAGTGTTAGGGCACAATTATATGATTAGTAAAGGCACAGTTATAGAATAGCAAACTGATAGACATGTTATAGCAAGTTAAAATCAAATAGTAGCCTCTGCCTATTCTCCTGCTTCTTGTCACATAACCTGTGAATTCAGTCAGCCTTGACTGTCTGGGTCCAGCTGCTTTGCTTCTGATAACATGCTGGGCCAATTTGACTATTCCTGGCGTATGTTTCCCTTAATGAAGAAAATATATTCTTCTAACTGGCTTCAAGGACTTTGGTTTGAAGTAATCCAGTCAAGGATACTTTTTAAGTCTGCTTGAACCTCCTCCCACTGTCCTCAGGATATTCCTATTGTAGAAGGCAACTGAGTTAGTCAGAAATATTATAAGCAATGAGGCAGGGCTAGGTCCTCAATAGAGCCAGTGCTGACACCTGGAAACTGCCAGGGAAGCTGACGCCTCCTGCTGTGGACCGGGCCTCAAGACAAAAGACCATACAAATGCACCCATATCCTGAGGATTGACACCCTAAATAGTTCCCATCCCCCTAGGAAAGAGTCACTGCTCTGTAAGAATGCCCATTTTCTGTGACTCACTTCCCCATTTGTCCCTAATGTAATCAGTTTTACTTAAACTATTGATCTTATTGGCTAACTATAGTTACGTCCCACCTTATGCCCATCTGCCTTGTGAGTTCCCAGTCTTCCCCCACCTTGAACCCATGGTTTTACTCATAAAGTCCCTGGAAAAGACAAGAGTCCTTGGCAACCGGCTCAGGTCCTCTTCTGTCTCTCTTCAGACAGAAGCTTTCTTTCTCTCAATAAATATATGCTGCTCTTACCTCCGTTGTTCCTAAAATTCATTCTTCAATTTTAGAGAACATGAACTCGCAGATATAGTAGGTCGGGAGTTTCATTCTCCTGTATCACTATTATGATAAAGAATTCCTTTTAAGCAAATATATTTACAGTTAGTTTGCCTGACAGTCCATGTAACCAATCATGTAACGCCTTGTACTTCCTGCTTGTAAACTTTATTTGGACTGGACTCAACGCTGACTCATTGCTGGTGATTTGGACACTATTAAATGTTCCCTTGCCCACTAGCATTACAATCAATAAACACTGCCTTCTAGATTCTTCAGTGCAAGAGTTTCCATCTGGTTTCATACTGGTTTTTCTGAAACAGTAGCATTCATACTTCGGATGTTTTTAGAACAGAAAATGGTACTCAGACTTTTTAAATTTTTATTTTAAAGAGAATAATGCCTAGCAAAATAAAACAGAATAAAGCCAATCAAGACAAAACAGTGAAAATGGTACAAAACTTCAAAACAGCATAATAGGAAATCTACAATGGCTACCATAGTGTGTCCTGCCATATCCACAATAGCTTTTCATACCATCAGACATAGTAAAATCAAATAAAACAAAACAGAATAAAACCAATAAAAAAGAACATTAAATAAAGCAAACAATAAATCGGAACAAAACTGAACAGTGAGAACAATACTGGATTTCAAAACCAAGACAGAAGGAAATTCCCCATAGTTGCTATATTACATACTGTCACCCTCCTAATAGATGCTCAGACTACTGGCCTTAGGCCTGCAAGGTCAGTCAAACAATACAAGCATTTAATTGTTTTTATAACTCAGTTACTATTAACACAGCTCCACCTCCAAATCAGCTGGTTGCTTGGGATGGTGGGTGGGTGGGTTGGGTTCCTTGATTATCAGCCCACACACTGGTCAGCTCACAGAAGGGGTGAACTGGCTTCCCTCTTCCTGGGCCCTGCATGGTTTGAGCAGCTTACAGGAAGAGCAAATTGGTTTCTTGTACTCCTCCCAGGCCCAGCATGGTTTCTGTACTCATAAGAGGGGCGAACTGGCTTCTCTCTTCCTGGGCCCCACGTGGCTTGTGCGGCTTCAGTACTTAGACTTTTGGAGTGCACTGCATTCAGGGAGAGAGAAAACAGCTAACTCTTCAAGTCAGGAACGGCTCTGGGAAGGAGACACTGCGGGGATGATCTGATCATTGTGGGCGAGGCTGGACAGGCAAAGCCTGGGACAAACATTCCTGGCAATGAGGCAAGAGGTAGATCTGACTGGAGGCCTCAGAAAGGCCAGCTGTTGTGTGGATACAGCCCATCCTTCAGGGTGGTACTCAGTGAGAATGGAGACTGAAGAGGTGGAAATGAGCCACGGGGCTCACTGAACGCAAATGTGGGTTCCTGGGAGCCAAGGAAGGTAATGAGGAACCAAGTGACAATCTAGTTTGTGTGAGGAAAGGATGGGAAACAAATGGCCTGGGAGAGAGACATCACCACAACCACTGGCATGGCGTTTTCCTCTACTTCCAGCAGAGAAGCATGTGGCTAGGCTGAGAAAACTGTGCTTCCTATACCCTTTTTAGTATAATCACGTGAGTAATTCTGACTGATAAAAAGTGAGCATCTGGGTGTCATGAAATAACCATGCTAACTGCCTCCTAAGTGAAGCCCCATGAACAAGCTCAGGTGAAATGAAAAGAACCATGAAAATTATTAAGTCATGTTGGTTTAAACAGCTGCATGTGGGGACGATGTGTTACACGGCACTTGGTAACTGATACGGGAAAGACTCGGAGCACTAGGGAAGCCCCGTGCTCAGATTTACAGCTTGAGATCTTAGCAAAGTGGGCACCTTTAATAGAGACAAGAAGTCCACAACTTGAACTGGTCTGAGAAGTCTGGACATTTCTCTGATACACTTTGGGTC